>JAADVZ010000443.1:0-24521 GCA_023335925.1 Pythium phragmitis
AATGAGCACGTGGAGTCCCTGGGAGGATACACGTTCTTCGATCTTTCCCTTCTGGCGGCGGAACGTATCCTGTAGCTCGACGGCCCGCTTGCCGATACCTCTCCAGTGTTCCGTGTCGGCCCGAAGCACGTTCCAGACGCACACCGGGAGAACGGCTGAGTAGACAGTAATCGCCCAGCCTAGAGCCTTCGTCGTCTCGATATTACCGCGGTGGTAAGCCTCACCCATGAAGCCGAGCATCACGTTCATGCCGACAACGTAGCCACAGAGAATCCGGAACGACCGGACGCTAGCTCTTGCCGGAGGGTAGACTATGAGCCAGAGCAGGTACGCGAGCAGCACCTCGTGTGAGGCAATCAATGCCCAGTAGCACGTACGCTGGTTGTCGGGTGTTGCCAACGCGTTGAGCACCAAGACCACAGGGATCATATACCCAGACCAAAGCAGTGCCAAGAACACCGCACGCAAAAGCGCACGCAGGGAGAGGCTGGGCTGGAGCATGTACATGACGATGATCAAGCCATTGAAAAACTTGACGCCGATCGCCAGCTCCAGCGTGACGCGGTTGTAGTACTCGCTGACATCCCCAACGACGAGCAACACGCTGAATCCCACGATTAAGATCAAGTTGACGACCCCAAGCGTCCACAATAGCGGCTCAAAGGCCGGCAGCACGATCTTGCGTGCGGCGTTGGCGTCACCCAGCAATGCACGCTGGCGGTTGCGGCGGATACGAACGAGGAGGAACACACACAGGAGCACCATGGACGCCCACGCGACCAAGAGATTGATCGCCACGCTCTCGGCTGACTCCTTACGGCTCGCAAGAACCAGCTCAACGACCTTGAGCCGCGTATAGTAGATTACCTGCGGCGGCGTTTTTGGTGGGAAACTCGAGTCGTTGAACGCAGCAGCGATCTTGTGGGCATAAGGCGAGTCAAAGGTCGCTGGCTCAGGCATGTAGGGCAGAGGTGGGAACGTGGACGTGATGGCCGCCATGAGCGAAGGACTGGAAGCGTTCGCTTGCATGCTCTTGATTGGTCGTTTGCGGTGGTCGAGGCAAAAGTGGAAATGGACAAGCAGGAGATCGGCTAAAACTGGTGCTGGGCGACCATGCTACCCCGAAACGATACTGCATTTTCTACAGTCACCACAGCGACTGTGTCAGGCAGTTGCTGTTGTGTTCAGCCTGCGCGTGAGTGCCATGCGTATCAACTGCAACGCCTGACTGTCTTCCTCAAGTCTGGCTGTGGTCGTTTCAGTTCATGCGTGCATCGATGGAAGGACGGAACACGGCCAGAATATTCCGTTCCGATTTTCCAGAGAACTCCGCTCCAAATTTATTGAAGCCTTTCCATGAGCACCGTCAGTGGTCAGTCAGCACTCCACTGGATTCCCACTATGGGGGCCATATTGGAAGGCTCAACAGCCACTGCCACTGTTCGAAGTGGGTATCGTACTAGAGCAACAGAGATGCGTCACATTACACTCGTTCGGTGGAATAAAGTGGACGTTGTTTCCATCTGCACACATGCTCGCCGTACAGTAGGTGGAAACAATTTGTGATTGGTGGTGGACTCGAGGGAAAAGTCTTCCATCCATACTACAGTACCCGTAGACAAAGTCTCTTTGCGGTACCCACACCAAAATATTCGTGACCACAGGATAAACGTTCATGATAGCTACTCTTGCCACACAATAACGACGATACCAAGTCTTGTAGCCCCCCAACTTCCTGACACCGAGCTATTGTGCCGGGTACAATAAGCGGCGATCGATTAATCGATTTGGAGGTTCACATATAATAGGAGGGAAAACAAATCTAACGGTTCGAGTCAGGATGATGGAAGACTATAATCGCGCGGTCGGCCTGCGAGATTTCTATCCCATGGAGTTCATCACCAAAGAATGTTCACTGTCTTCCATGTTGAAGACAGTAGGAACTGGACTTGGATCAGTCACCACTACTGACATTCTCGAACATATTCCATCGTTTCTCCCACTGCAAGTAGAACGTGTACAGTAGTTCTTCCGTTGTAGCATTTGGAATCACTTCGAAAAATGTCCCGTCTGACAGGTTTATAAAGGTTCTAACAAAGCGAAACTACATTAGTAGGGTCGTCAGGCAAGGAAGACGGGACAAAATATAATCTTTCAAAAATTGTCACAACAGAAGAATCACTGTAATTCATTCATCCATACAGTGCAGACATCATCACGAATAAAACGTATCCATCCACCTAAACAGAGACCAGTTCACTACATTCACGCTTCCCCGCCAACTGACGCGCCCAGTCGCCCGGCGTGGTGACTCGACGACGGCTCCTGGAACGCCGCGAAGTCACCCTCGCCAATGACAGTGTTGGGAGCTTGGTCGTCGGTCAGCAGCTGCGCTGTGAGCAGGTTCTCACTCGAGAAGGTCTTGAACTTAAGCAAGAAGCGACGCCGCGTCGTGCCCTCCGTCTCCATGCGCTGGCCCAGCTTGCGGCACGCACAGGAACTCTCCATCAGCACCTGGGAACTCTGACTGCCGGCAGGGAGGCGTCGTCCTGCAAAGCTGTGGGGGCTCGAACCCACGCCGTGTTGCCCATGGGTCCGGGCGCGCTGAGGCATGCTAGTTCCACCGTGATGCTGAGGGTCGTCGTCACGGGTCTCGTCGGCCGACTCGAGCAGCACGAGCGGCTGGCAGAGCTGGATCTGGTCAATATCGAACATGTACAGCGAGCTCGTGTACTCAAAGCTGCGCGCGTGTTTCGTGTGGTGCAAGAAGCCGCAGTCCATGAGCATGTTACCCAGGCGAATGGCTTCGCTCTGCGAGCTTGCAAAGTCGCCTATACGGAGCTTCTCGACGGCTTGCATTCCAGCAAAGCTTCCCTGCTCACTGGACGCAGCCGCACTGCGGCCCGCGTCTTTCAAATCGTGCATTAGCTCAAGGGCGAACGCCGCACACAGTTCTTCCTGAATGCTCTCGAGTGACGTCACGATTGCTTGAGCCGTCGGCCGCATGCGAGGTTCGGTGTGCCATCCGGCGACGATCAGTTCACGCAGTCCAGCGTGGAGCGTTGAGCTCAGTCGCGGTCGGTGACCGGTAAAGACGAGCTCGATGATATCCGAGTCGTGTGGGTGAGCACGAGTCGTCGAAGCACGCTTGGTGGTCAGGGCGAGTGGGTACATGTCCTCTCCCGGATGGAGGACATCCCACATTGTCATCACAAGCGAGAACACATCGGCAGCCTCGCCGTAAAAGGACGATCCAGCGTGGTGGGCCTTGATCACTTCAGGCGCAACATACTGTGAGAGGGGTTTACCGAGCCGACTGACGCCACCCGAGACCTCCAGCACGACCTGGCCGCCAGTGGTAGAAGCCGCGAACGCGCTGGCCGGAGTGACACGGCTTGGATGTTGATGCCCACTGATCGAACGCACCGACAGTGTGCGGGACGCACCAAAGTCAGTGAGCTTGACTGTGCCTTGGTCGTCGATGAGGAAGCTACTGGGCTTGATGCCACGGTGCACAAAGGGTGGTGAGAAGCTGTGCAAGTATGCCAGGGCACGCGCCGCGTCAATCATGTAGCCGATGTTGATCAGCGTCTGCTGGCGGTGGTAAGGCATATTGAGGTCCCGACGAACTCGGGCGGCTTGCGTCTCCATTGCGTCTTGCAAAGATCCTTGGCACAGTTCTGTGACGAGACAGATATTGGGCGGACATACGCAGAGCCCGTGAAACTTGAGGATGTTGGGATGCACAAGCGCACCACAGAGCGCCGCCTCATGGGAGAACGCGGCCACGGTCTCTTCAGTAAACTCGCTTGGCATGTACACTTTGATGGCGACAGGCAGTTTCTTCGTGTGGAGAAACCCTCGATACACTGTGGCTTTGGTTTTGTCATTGCCAACGTCTTCAATCGGTTCGTAGAACTGGAGGCGAGCAAAGTCGATGATGTACTTGCGGTGCATCTCAATGAGCACGTGGAGACCTTGAGACGAGACGCGCTCGTGGATTTTCCCCTTCTTGCGGCGGAACGTATCCTGCAGCTCGACGGCTCGCTTGCCGATACCTCGCCAGTGCTCCGTGTCGGCGCGAAGCACGTTCCAGACACAGATGGGCAGAAGCATCGAGTAGGCCACAATGCTCCACCCAAACACCTTGGCTAGACTGACGCGCCCGTAGTGGTACGCTTCGGCCATGCCGTACGTGAGCAAGATCATGGCCACGACGTACAGGCAGAGCAGGCGGAACGACCGCACGCTCGCTCGTGCTGGAGGATACACGCCGCGGTAGAGCAGATAGATGATGAGCAGAGCACGTGAGCCCATGAGCGTCCAGTGGCACTTGTACTCGTTCGCGGGCGTCGCGAGTCCGTTGAGCACCAAGACCACGGGAACCGTGTACGTTGAGAGCAGCAGCGCTTGGCACACGGCGCGACTGAGCGCGCGCAACGAGAGACTCGGCTGCAGCATGTACGTCATCACGAGCATACCGCTAATGAGTTTGACGGCGTACGCGAGTTCAATGACCAGCCGATTGTAGTACTCGTCGACGTCGTGCCCGAGAAGAAATCCAGCGTAGATGAGGATGAATGTCAAGTTGGCACCGCCGACGATCCAGAGCAGCGGCTCAAACGCCGGGAGGATGATCTTGCGCGCGGCATCCGCGTCGCCGAGCAACGCTCGCTGGCGGTTGTGGCGGATGCGCACTAGCAGGAACGCGCAGAGAAGCACCATGGACACCCATGCGGCCAGCAGGTTGACCGTGAGGCTATTAGCCGATTCCTTGCGGCTCGCGAGGATCGCCTCGACGACCTTGAGTCGCGTGTAGTAGATCTTCTCCGGCGGAGTTTTGGGCGGGAAACTCGAGTCGTTGAAAATGGCGGTGAGCTTGGCAGCGTACGACGCGTCGAAGATCGCTGGCTCGGGTACATGGGGCAGTGGAGGGAACGACGCTGGCGCTGTCGTCGCCGCGGTCGAAACGTTGGCTTGCATCTTCCTGGACGATCGCTTGCGGAGGATACTGCAAAAGTCGGAATGGCCAAACGGAAGGCTTGCCACACGCCTCGTGTTCTGCCGACACGCCATTCACGTGCACGTGATGCGGGCGCTACCCACAACGTGAGACTGTGGTCGGAGTCACGTTTTCTTCCGCGCAAACTGGTCAGTGCGCCTCCTCTACTGTCTTCCTGAAGTCGCCGACAGCACAAACAGGCTTCAATGAGTCGGTGGCGGCGAGGAATCGCCCTAGAACGTAGTTTCCATCGATGGATACTCTAACATCATCGTTAAAACTCTTCCATGTTGGTGATCAATGATGGGCGATTCTGATTGGTGTGAGACCAGAGTGTTAACAATATTCATCCAATCAGGAACGCCGGAGGTTAAATATCTGACCCCATTGATGGATGGACTTGTCTTCTTTCCACAGAACCACTTTACCTACCTACACTACAGTAAGGAGTGACTTGTCTTCTTTCCGCAGAACGCATACCAGTTAGTCACGATGAGCGCACCTTTGAGGGTCGCATTGTTGTTGCACATGCTCCCGCGGCACGTTCTTTGCCCTTGAAGAAGGATCCGATTTGGGTGTTTATACAGCAAGTGGCATGTGTTCTCTAGTCATCACAAGTTGGACCCTTCTTCTGTAAGCATACTGAGATATCCTTCACTGACCTTCGTCCACGCACGCAACTGCCGTGACGCTAGGAGTCGGATCTGAATTGTTTCCAGCATGGCCCATCCCGTAAGACCCACGACGGTGGAAGCAATACGAAAGCGCGTGGTGGACAATAGGAGGTGATGAGAGCGTTCTTTTCGCACTTAGGCGGCCTCGCTGGCGGCCCTCGCGATGCGACCGCCACGGCAATGCGACGACTCATGAAATGCCGCAAAGTCCTCGGCCCCGGGGCCACTGATGCGCTGCTGGTCGTCGGCTAAGAGCCGTGCGGTGAGCAAGTTCTCGTCCGTGAACAACTTGAACTGGCGGCGAAACCGACGCCTCGTTGTGCGTTCAGTTTCGATACGCTGGCCGAGCTTGCGGCAGGCGCAGCGACGCTCCATCAACACCCGCGAGCTCTGGCTACCCGAGCGAGGGCGCACACCAGTGTACCCATGGAAGCTGGAGCTAGTGGAGCGCCGTTCCTGACGGATCTTCTGGCGCTGAAGAGCGTGCCCTCGGGTCTCACGGGACTTGGCTTCGCCACCGCTATACGTGCCGCCCGTGTCGTCGTGGTCCGACTCGAGTATTACCATCGGCTGGCACGACACAATCTGATCCACGTCAAAGACGTACTGCGCGCTGGCGTACTCGAAGCTGCGCGCGTGTTTCGTGTGGTGCAAGAAGCCGCAGTCCATCAGCAGATTGCCTAGGCGGATCGCTTCGCTTTGCGAGTCCACATAGTCGCAGATGCGAAGCTTCTCGACCGCGTGGGTGCCCGCGAAACTCGTCTGCTGGTCTGCCCTGTGGGTCGACGCCGATCTATGCACGCCTGCACGCCCTCGCTCATTGAGTTCCTCCATGAGTTCCAGCGCGAACGTCGCACACGTTTCTTCTTGGATGGTCTCTAGTGACGCCACCAAAGCCTGTGCCGTCGGACGCTTGCGCGGGTCGACCTGCCACGCAGCCTCAATCAATTCCCTTAGTCCAGCATGGACAAGCGGATCCACTGGAGGGCGACTGCCCGTCATCACCAGCTCTAAGACCTCCGAGTCACGCTGGTGACCATAGTTGTTTCGACCAAACGCCAACGTGGTCTTGGTGGATGACCCCAGCGCGTACTTGGTCCTTCCTGGGTGAAGAACGTCCCACATAGTCACGGCCAGCGAAAAAACGTCGGCGGCTTCGCCATAGAGGGCCGTGCCGGCATGGTGGGCCGTAATGACTTCAGGTGCCATGTACTGAACAGTGTACGTGGCGAGGCTGCTGACAACACCGGGAATCTCCAGCACATTGCGACCAAACGCAGACTGCTGTTGGTCGCTATCGGTGGTGCCAGTCGTCTTTGCTGAAGCTGCACCGCCGTGGAGCTGGTGCCCACTGTTGGTACGCACAGCCAGCGTCCGAGACGCACCAAAGTCCGTGAGCTTGACGGTGCCTTCGTCGTCAATGAGAAAGTTGCTTGGCTTGATATCACGGTGAACAAACGGTGGCGAGAAGCTGTGCAAATACGCGAGTGCTCGCGCGGCGTCGATCATGTAGCCAATGTCGATAAGTGTCTGCTGGCGACGCACGGGCAGATTCGGATCCCGGTGACGCAGACGCGCGATCTGCACCTGCGCAACATCTCGCAGAGAAGCCTGGCACAGTTCCGCCACCAAACAGATATTGGGCGGACACACGCAGAGCCCGTGGAACTTGAGAATGTTGGGGTGCACAAGCGAGCCGCACAATGCCGCCTCGTGTGAGAACTCGGCCACGGTCTCTTCGGTGAAGCAGGTCGGCATGTACACTTTGATCGCCACGGGGATCTTCTTGGTGTGGAGAAAGCCTCGGTACACGACCGCCGAGCCAGCCTCGTCGCCACTACCGTTCGAGATTGGCTCTCGAAGCTGCAGGTGCGCAAAGTCGATAATGTACTTGCGGTGCATCTCAATGAGCACGTGGAGACCTTGAGACGAGACGCGCTCGTCCATCTTGCCGTTCTTGCGGCGGAACGTCTCTTGCAGTTCGACCGCTCGCTTGCCGATACCTCGCCAGTGTTCCGTGTCGGCGCGAAGCACGTTCCAGACGCAGACGGGCAGCACCATCGAGTAGACCGTGATGGCCCAGGCGAGCGTCTTGGCAGCCTCGATGCGACCCTGGTGAAATGCCTCGGCGATCGAGAAGATCATGAGCATCATGCTGACGACGTAGAGACAAAAGAGACGGAATGTCCAGAGACTCGCTCGCGCGGGAGGACGAACAACGAGGTAGAGCAAGTAGACGGCAACGAGCGAGCGTGCTGCCATCAGCGTCCAGTAACAGAGCCGCTGGTTGTCCTGAGTCGCGACGACACTCAGCAGCTGCTGAACGGGGATCGAGTACCCTGAGAGCAGCAGTGTCTGTACCACTGCGCGGCGCAACGCGCGCCATGAGAGACTGGGCTGGAGCATGTACATGGGCACGAGCAGCCCGTTTAGCTGCTTCACCGCGACCGCCAACTCAATAGTGAGTCTGTCCTGGTGCGTGAGGTAGTCGCTCGCGACCAACAGCACGCCGTAGATCACAATGAACGTCAGGTTGGCGCCGCCCAGAATCCAGAGCAGCGGCTCAAATGCCGGCAGCACGATACGGCGGGCGGCGTCGGCATCACCCTGCAACGCACGCAGGCGGTTGCGCCGAATGCGGACGAGAAGGAAGCCGCACATGACGACCATGAGCAGCCATGCGACCATGAGCGTGATTGATAGATTCACGGAGGTTTCCTTGAGGTCGGCGAGGATCGCTTGGATCACGCTGAGCTGCGCGTGGTAGATATCGTCGGCTGGCATGGTTGGCGGGAAGCTCGAGCCGTTGAGCACGGCCATGAGCTTGGCATCGTACGGCGCGTCAAAAATGGGCGGTTCGGGAAGCTGCGGCAGTGACGGCGCGTGTGCCATCGTGTGAGGCATCGAGCTGTTGCTCTCGAGGTGGCGAAACGTCGCTCGATAGGCAAGTGCGAGATTCACGGCGAGAGCGAAAGTGACAACTGGGCGAAGCGCAAGTGGAGGCCTGGCGTGTTGGAGAAAGAGAAGAAAGCGCGTTGCACGAGCGCAAAAGATATTCATCCCCCCCTCCTCATACTGGCTCCAATGAAACGTTCGCTACGCGGGACTTGCAGGCAGACTGGTATCGGGGAGTGCACCCTTCTTCCACTTTGATCCATCTGGTCCCTTCACTGCTATCTACAGTAACTGAACGCACTGTGGTGTTGCCCTTGATGCTGGTCGTTTCTTGGAAGCCGAACGAGGCGGGAAAGCCCGTGAGACCATCCGCAGCCAAGGTGGCTGTTGGACGAAAACAGAAGAGCTTCCAGTTTTGCTTTGCGAATGCTCCACGTTAGCTGGCTGGACGCGACTGTTTGATCGACAGCTGAGCCAATCACGAGTGATGGATCTTGAAAGGTCGCCATGTTGCTAACATAGTTTTTTTTTTTTTTGTCCAGAATCCGAGCGTCTAATCCACACTTGCTGCCACGCACAACAAGACGACGCAGGGCGTTCACACATGTGGCGGCGCGTTCTTCTACGCGTTGGTACTACACATACGTCGAAGATCTCCACTACTTGAAGTGTTCAATTCGCAGAAGATCCACGTCATCGTCTCACGCGCCTGCACGGCGTTTGGCAGAAAGGATGGCACTTGCAGACCCCGAAACAGAGCAGACCAGATACGTGCTGAACAGCGAGCGAGGAGAACTTGGTTAACACAGTCCAGAGAGACGTCGTGAAACGCTCCATCCAGCAGTTTGGAGCCGAGAACGCTGACAGCACTTTCTTCGCTGCGTGGAGGGCGAGCCTCGTGTGCACAGTAGTATCCGTGGGTGAGCGAGAAGTGCGTAATTGCATTGAACCCTCCTCACAGTATCGGCATCTCCGTCTCGTGCTGTCCTGTTTAATGCAACCAACAGGAGTGCGTCGATTTGCCACGCCGCCCACTTTTACTTTCGACTGGGCCAAGTGATCTTCCCACCACAGTTCCTCGCCAGCCAGCCAGTAGATCCCCTCGATTTCAGAATGGACGCGTTGGATCCGATACCGAACGACCTCGCAGCGACGTCGTCCGTCCCAGCTGTGGCCGCCATACTCGCGCCGCCGCCCAACGCCAGCGCCCACACGCGCCAAGTCATCATGGTGCTCGGGTACGGACTCATGAGTTTTTTCTGCCTGCTGCTCATCGCGCACTTGCACTACAATCGATCGGACGCACTCAAGGGCAACAGCAGCGCCGCGCGTCGCATCATCCTGCCGGCCTTCGAGCCGCTGCTCTGGATTCTCGGCGCCACGACGGGAGGGTTCACCGTCGCGCTGTTTCTGCTACTCGTGCTCAAAGTATTCGAGACAGGCACGCCCAAGATCGCGACCGAGTGCTTCTACAGCGGTCGCCAGTTTGTGTTTCTGCTGGTCATGGTGTTTATGCACCAAGAGTCGGTGAGCATCCCCGCGCTGCGTCGCTGCGTGGTCATCTCACTCGCGCTCGCGACATATACCATCCCCTTCGTGGTCTACACGACCTACTGGGGCGACGTCGCCCACGCCGACACGTACTATCAGATCCAGCGCGTGCTGCGGCTCGGCCTCGTCGCGTGGTACGCCTACATTTTCATGCATCCGCCGAGCCGCGCGAGCAAGAAAAGCATCCGCGAGTTTTGCGGCTTCACGTTTGTCTACCAGGCATTCTCCTTCACGTCTACGGAGCTGATCCACGCGGGCTTTGTCGACACGGCCACGGTGACCACCAACTGCATGCTGCTGTGGTCCGCGTTGTGCCCGCTCGTGATCTGGCGCGTGCTACGGGCCGACACGGAGCACTGGCGCGGCATGGGCGAGCGTGTGTGTGCCTTGCAGACCATGTTTCGCCAGCGCAACCAGATCCACGAGCACGTGTCGTCCGAGGGGCTTCACGTACTCATTGAGATGCACCGCAAGCTGCTCATTGACTTTGCCTACTTGGAACTGTGCAGCAAAATCGGCGTCGGCAGCAGCGCCGTCGTGTACAACGGCCTGCTCCACTCGCGCACGCCCGTCGCCGCCAAGGTGTACACGCCGCTGGCGCTCACAGTCGAGGTTGTGGCCAGCTTTTCCCAAGAAGCCGCATTGTGCGGTGCGCTGAGCCACCCCAACGTCGTCACGTTTCACGGCCTGTGCGTGTGCCCGCCGACGATCTGCCTCGTGTTCGAACTCTGCCAGGGCAGCCTCGAGTCCGTACTGTGCAGGAACAGCAGCCAACGACGACCCAAGTCACTCGCCCTTAACCGCCAGACGCAAAGTATTCAAGTCGGCTACATGATCGACGCCGCGCGTGCGGTCGCGTACCTCCACTCGTTCTCGCCCAGCTTCCTTCATCGCGACATTAAGCCGGCCAATTTCCTCGTTGACAATGATCACAACGTCAAGCTCTCAGACTTTGGCGAGTCACGCAGCGTCGTCGCGCTCTCGGACGACCAAAGTCATCACAGTGGCGGGAAACGCGACGACTACACGTACGCGCCCGAGCTCGCCGGTGTCATCGTGCCGTCGCCAACCGTGTTGGAGATGCGTGAGGCGGCCCAGCGCATGACGGTAAAGGGCACTGCGGAGTACATGGCACCTGAGCTCATCAATGGCAAAGGCGGGTTCGCCTGTTACGGAGAAGCTGCCGATGTCTACTCGCTCGCGATGACCATGTGGGACATTCTCCACCCGGGGGAAGAGAGGTACCCAGGCTGCTCGAGCAACCATCTCCACGTCTTCCAGGCCGTACTGGACGGCAAGCGGCCAACAATAGGCAACCACGTCCATGCGACGCTACAGGTTGTGATCGCCAGTGCGTGGCACGTGGACCCGCGGCTTCGCCCGTCAGCGCAGGTCATCGTGGGTATGCTCGAGGGCATCCAGAAAGAAGTGAGTGCGGCGTTTCTGCTGGGCGGCTTCCAGGACTTCGGTCTTGACAGCGTTGCCCTGCTGGTCGCAGACGAAGATGAGGAACAGCCACAGTGTTCGCTATCTGTTAATGGGAGTGGTAAGCAAGGCAAAAGAGGCCGGGGCCGAGCGGCTGCGAGATCGACCTCGGCCGCCAGATCATTCTCTGGCGCCGACGCGGTGGATCATTTGGTGCGGAACCAGTACACCGCGAGTGTGGGTGAAGCACTCCGCATGGGCCGCATGTGGCAGGACGCGGGCTTCCTCCACCACGACAAGCATGTTCAAGCATTCACCAACGACGACGCGCAGTTCTATTTGGACAAGGAGTATATCTGTCTGTACAAGCCAATTGGAGGCTGTGGTGGCGACGGCGGTGGAGGCGAAGGTCCTCACTTTGACGGCAGCAGATCCGTTGGCCCATCGCGTCCAAATAGCTCGAGTGGAAGACGCACCCACGCGTCCTCGGTCGGCGGACGTAGTCCTTTCAAGCCCGAGGGCAATGTCTCAACGCTCGAAGGACGAGAAGCGATGTGCGCGTGTCGCAAGCACGGCCAGCGCCAACTCCACGATGTCAAGCCCGGACGCCGCCAGCGGTTCAAGCGCAAAAAGTTCCCAGCCCTCAATGAAATCAACGTGCTCACGATGTCACTGCTCACTCCCGACGGCATTGTCACGAGCGGCGGCTCGTCCAGTGAACCAAGCGGCTCTTTTGCCGAGTTTGACTGGCATGGCTCGGACAACTTTAGCCCAGTCCATCAGTGAAGATCGAGGGGCTTGTAATGTGGTATAAAGTGGCATATATCACTCTAAATATGTCAATATATATTTACTGATAAAAATGTTCGCAATACGCACGAGACGCTTTTGGAGCTGATATGATCAGCAGCTGTGACAAAGCAACGGAACTACCAGCAGCAACCACGTTCCTGAGTGCTTTCTTTTTCCGTGGAAGGCAGTACGAGAACGCAGACAAAGCGATAACGCGTGGTGTCAGAGAAGAGCGATTACGAGTCGTTCTTCCACGTTCTGGCGCCTGGAGACAGAGGATCCGAGGTCTCCCTGGAACTCTCCAACGACAAGGCTGCTAGCTCATGGTCAGGCCGTGCCGCTCGCTACAAATCGGACGCTCGCAGATCACAATGAACGCTAGAGTCGCACGTATCAGACGTTACGTCATCGTCTTTGTTATCCCTCGCTCTTCATACTCCTCCCCTGAAGAGTTGCTGCGTCCAGTGCCAAACCTGGATACATTTCCGCCCCGCTGTTCGAACAGCGTTATCGTATGATGCGCAAGAGGAGGAGGCTGATGGTCCGCGACCACTGCCATGACAACCGCGTGAGCCCAGAATATACAAAAGCTCATTTGCGATCTCGCCGGCTCCAATCAAGGTAATAACACGAACCAAGGATAATTGAAGCGATGGCAACCAACGCGACCGTGGCGTCCGCACAGCCCACGCTGCCGCCGCTGCCCGAGGCGCCGATCTTTGACGCGCCCGGGAACCCGTACATTAGCAGCCTTCTCAACGGCACCCACTTTCCAGCGTTTGAAGGGCTCGCGCCCGAACAAATCTACCACGCGCAGCTCAAGGTCGTCGAGACGATTCTTCATGCCATCAAGAAGTCCACGTTCAAATTGTCGCTCACGCTCATGGCCGTGTGGCTGCTCATGCTGCTCACGTGCGGTCTTCTGCTGATGCAGATCCGCCGCAATCGCCATTCTGCACTGCGCGGCGACGCCGACGCGATCAGCAAGATTGTGCTGCCGGCGTTTGAGCCGCTGCTCTGGTCGCTCTGCGGCATCAACGCGGTCTACCTCGTCGTGTACGGCGTCATGCTCGCGACCAACGACTACCTCGTCTACGTCACGCGTGTCTCGATCGAGATCATGTACGCTGGCAAGCAGTTCAACTTTACGCTCGTACCGATCTTCATGATGCAGCACAGCCTGTCCTTCAAGGCACTCGGCCGTGCCGTGGTGCACACGCTGCTGCTGTCCATGTACACAGTGCCGATCGTCTGGATCCTCAACTCGTACGCCTCGCGCGACCGTGAGCGCCTGTGCTACTGGATTTTAATCGCATGTCGCGCGCCCGTGCTTGTGTACTTTCTCGTACGTTTTGTGTTTCCTCCGGCTCGCGCAAGTGTCCAGACATTTCGTGAATTCTGCGGATACATCGTGACAATGATGCTAGTTGTGTTCTCAGCGGGCGAGACGTACCGTGAGAACCACGTCAACACTGCGACGGCGCTCGGCTGGGTGATCACATTCTACTCGATGGCACTGCCCATCTTTGTGTGGCGAGTGTTGCGTGCGGACACGGAGCACTGGCGAGGTATTGGCAAGCGCGCTGTGGAGCTGCAAACGACGTTCCGCCGGAAGAATGGCCGCGTTGACGAGCGCGTCTCCTCCCAGGGTCTTCATGTGCTCATTGAGATGCACCGCAAGTTCATCATTGACTTTGCCCACTTGCAGCTGCGCGAGCCCATCTCCGAGGCCGGCGAAGACGACAACGCCGCGATGGTGTACCGAGGCTTTCTCCATACCCAGAAGATCCCCGTAGCTATCAAAGTGTACATGCCGGTCGACTTTACGGAAGACACTGTGGCTGCATTCTCCCACGAAGCCGCACTATGCGGCTCACTGGTCCACCCGAACATTCTCAAGTTCCACGGCCTCTGCGTGTGCCCACCCAATATTTGTCTCGTCACGGAACTGTGCCAAGGCTCACTGCAGGATGTCACAGAAAAGCAAGCGGCTCGCGGGCGCCAGCATGATCCGAACCTACCAGTGCGTCGTCAACAAATGCTCATCAATATCGGGTACATGATCGACGCTGCACGCGCTCTCGCGTACTTGCACAGCTTCTCACCGCCTTTCGTACACCGTGACATCAAGCCAAGTAATTTTCTCATTGACGACGAAGGTACAGTTAAGCTCACAGACTTTGGCGCGTCCCGAACACTTGCTGTTCGCTCCAACAGTGGTCATCAGTACCCCGATGACGCTGCGCCGATCAACACGAAGCAAGACGGAGCAGCTGTGGAATCTCAGAACCAGTCAGCTGGTGGGCGAACGGTGCTGGAGATTCCGGGTATTGTCAGTAGCCTCGCCAAGTGCACTGCGCAGTACATGGCGCCCGAGGTGATCAAAGGCCACCACGCCGGCACGCCAATCTATGGCGAGGCCGCAGACGTGTTCTCGCTGGCCATAACGATGTGGGACGTTCTCCATCCGACCGAGGCTAAATATCCGTTGGACTCGAGCATCAAGACCACATCTACGTATGGCCGCACCAACTATGGCCACCAGCGAGACTCGGAAATCTTCGACTTGGTGTTCGAAGGCCATCGACCACCCATGAGTTTGTTCATTCACGCCGGACTGAAAGCGCTCATTGAAGCTTCATGGCACACCAATCCGCGGATGCGCCCCACGGCACAGGCTGTCGTGTCGACGCTCGAGGCCATTCAGGAGGAAGTGGGTGCAGCGTTTGCTTTGGAGCTGATGGATGAGATGAACGATCACAGTCCCGCTTTGGTGACGGCATCCGCGTCGGCTAATACACGCCAACAGACTAGCTTTGCAGGGACCCAAGCTGTCGAGAAGCTCCGCATCTGCGACTTTGTGGACTCGCAGAGCGAAGCCATCCGCTTGGGCAACATGCTGATGGACTGCGGCTTCCTACACCACACTAAGCACATCCGCCACTTTGAATACGCCGGCTCGCAGTATTTTTTCGACGAGGACCACGTCATGCTTTGCCAGTCGGTTGCTATTCTCGATCTAGCCGACGAGAGTGGAGGAGCATCGAATCGAGGCGCGAGACTCAAAGCACCGGGAGTGAACGAGCGAATCCTTAAACTTCAGCGCCAGAGGCGACGCCACGACCAACGGTCGGTGGGTTCGAGTTTCAATGGTGGCAGCGGTCGTGGACACCCAGGCAGCCACAGCTCCCATGCGCTGATGGAGAACCGCTGCGTCTGCCGGAAGCTCGGCCAGCGGATCGAAACGACCCTCACAACGCGGCGTCGCTTCCGCGGCAAATTCAAGGTCTTCACGGATGAGAACATGCTTACAGCAAAGCTGTTGGCGGACGACCAGCATCATACCGGTGGTGTGGGGTCCGACTTTGCTGAGCGCCATGGAAACTCAGGTCGTCGTTCAACGGGTGGAACAGGGGATGGAGCCTAGGTTGCGGTGTCGGTAGTAGCCCCGATACTGAGATAGCATCATCTTTTCGTGCATAAAGAGGACCACTTCGCTGCTCATCGGGTACAACGTGGAGCATACCAAACGTAACTATCCTATATTAGTTTATACGTGAGACTGGCTTCCCTGCGCTGATTGGTCGGGCGGGACCCACCGAATTGCAGTTGAACTCACTTTCTGCTGTTGGGCCTATTAATAACTGTTAGAGCAATAAGTTTGGGGAAATTTGAGTGAGAACTTCTCAACTCAAAGTATCCAATGAGAAGTCTCAGCTGGGGACCGAGAGAGAGAGAGATGAGACGATTCTCTTGTGTCAGGCCTGGTTGCGCACCGCCATGAGAAGGGCTGACTGCAGATTCTCAAGTGACTTACATACTTGATTTTAGTATGGGGGTGGGTTACATTCATAACGTAGTAGCATCTGGGCACAGCGAGAGTGAGTTGGGAAAAGCGAGAGCGCACGCGAGAAACAGATCACAACAGCAGCAGCGGCGCACGGGTTGAGCCAAAGAACCGTTCTCCAACTCAAGAACACAACGGAGAACAGTTCCATCCCGCAGAACAATTCCCGGTATCCACCATGGAGATCTTCCAAGACGGCGAGCTCGAAGAAGAGGTGCGTCTCCTCTCCTCTCCGCTCCCCCATTCGATTCTCGCATGATGGTTCTCGGAACATTTTCGCTCATGTCCAATATGGAGTTTCGCAGATGCGCAAGCGCGACTACCAGGCCAATACGCTGTCGGCGGTCTGGCAGCTCTTCTCGAGCTCGTACCAGGAGGCCATCCAGTCGCTCACGTGTCCCCTGCGCGCCACGTACGCGCTGCAAGAGCTCGGACCGACGCGGTTTTCTCTGGATCCAGCGCCCGTAAATCCAGAGACGGAGCCACTGGATGAAGACTCCAAGCGCAGGCCCGCAGAGGAGCCGCTCACAATCGAGCGAGAGGATCTGCAGCTGCGCAACGTGCGCGGCCAAGCGCTCGAGTGCTCGTTCTGGCGCCGCGCCGCCGCCTCGACAGAGGAACCGCCGCCGCCGTGTGTGATTTATCTGCACGGCCTCTCGTCGTCTCGCAAAGAGTGCGTCTACGTGCGCGACCGCGTGCTCGCGCGCGGCTTCTCGCTGTTTACGCTCGACTTGTCGGGCTCGGGGCTCTCGGAGGGCGAGTTTCTGTCGTTTGGCCACTTCGAAAAAGACGACCTGCGGGCCGCCGTCGAGTTTCTCTTTGCGACCAATCGCGCGTCCCGCATCGCGCTCTGGGGCCGCTGCGTGGGCGGCGCCACAGCGCTGCTCTACCTCTGCGACTCGGTCGAGTTCGAGTACAAGACGCTGCAGCTCGCGCCGCGCGACGCGCACAAGCTGCAGCTGGGCCAGTGTAAAACCACGGGCGCGGTTCTGTGCGTGCGTCCAGGACGCGTCTTTTCGTTCCGTGTCACGCCGCTCAACGTCCACAACGGCGACATGGTTGTCTTGTCCATCAACGGCCGCATGGTCCAGGGCATGGACATGGAGGCGTGTCGAAAGCTGCTCATCGAAAAGAGCTCGAAGGGTACGGTGCAAGTCTGTGGCTACGTGCGCCGCGGCAGCACCGCCACTGCAGCTGCCATGGGCACGACCAGTCGTGACAGCACCAGTCGCGACAGTCGATCGTCGTCCACAGCAGACCCACTGGACGCGCCTCCGCTCGTGTTTGCGCTCGTGCTCGATAGCACGTACGGCGACATGGAACGCGTGATCGCCGACATGCTGCTCGAGATCAGCAAGAGCGCCGAGAAGCGCGACGTCTCGGTGCCGTCGGCAATGCTCACGACCGCGTCCAAGATCATCAGTCGCTCGGTCCGCAAGACGGCGGGGTTCCACTTCAGCGACGTCGCCGTGGTCGATTCCGTGCATGCGCTCACGCAGATTCCGTGCCAGTTTGTGAGCGCGTCCAAAGTGGACTTCATTCGGCCCGACCACACGCGCGCGCTGTTCGACGCGTACGGTGGAGACAAGCACTGGCTCGCGTTCGACGGCGTTCACGACCAGAACCGGCCAGATGAGGTCATCGAAGCCATCTGCTCGCACTTGGAATCCCGATGGCGGTCTGCGTGCAAGTGATCTCGATCGCTGTTGTTTCCTATTTAGAATGAGAAAGAAAGAATGTATCTGTACTGTGCACTCGTGTTGCGGAGGCCACATGGGGTCTCGACGGTATATTGACACCTCATGCGCGCGGTCCATCGGCGACCTCGTTTTGGTAGTCCTGCACGATGCTGCCAAAGCGCTGGACGCACTCGACACGGGGAAAGTAGTGGATGACGAACTTAGTACGATCCATACTCTGGAGGCGGTGGCTCGCCACCGATAGGGGCTGGACGGTCGACGGTTTCCGTGATTTGCCAAAGAGCGTTGGCTCGTGGTGCAGTGTCGACCTTGTCTTTGTGATCGCCGTCGCACGCGTGTACACGAGTCCGTCCTCGACCAGCAGCGCGAGTGCGTCACGCGTGTCTTGTAGGGTAAGCAGTCGATCCATGCGGCGACACACCATGTCCTCCGGAACGCCAGGCGCGAGCAGCACACACGACAACAGTTTGCGTTGGATCGAATACAGGAACCGGAAATTGACGCTACCATCCATCTTGAGCCATGGGTACGACACGGTATCCTTCTCACCTTCAAAAACCACGCGTGGAAGCCGTTTCGGGTCCTCTTCGTTGGGCACCAACGAAAACGTGCGCAGCAACCAGAAGTCACCATGCTCCTTCGTGATGTACCGCTGCGAAACGTACGCGTTCACGCCGACGAGAACACCGTCGTTGACCAGGTTCATCACGCACGATTTCACAACGTCAGGGTGAACTTCTGGGTGGCGATCCCTCCTGATGAGATCAACCACATCTTCCAGCGAAGCGCCTTGCTCGCCAGCGTCCCGCACAATGCGTTCGACGATAGTACGGAGATCACGCATCATAGTCTTGGCCTTCTTGGTCGGACGATACTCTTGATCGTCCGCATACGTCGTAGAAAACGCCTCGAATTCACGAAGCACGCGAGTATCGTCGACGGCCACGGCGTTCATCTTGGTCACAACTTGCCAATTCTCGGTCAGAATCGCTGGGTTTTTCAAGCTCAGTCGCTTGGACAAGTGGCCGGCAAAGCCAGCACCTTCCTTTTGGTTCTTGTAATTGAGAAAGCGAAGCGTGCGTTTTCGAGCGAGCATAGCGGCAGCCCTTTCCCGGTCATCCTTGTTGGGCGATGCAACCAGGTCCGCTTCAGTACCTTCGACGATGGGGCTATGGACTGCCACAAGGCTGCACAGGCCCATGACCTGGCAACCCAGTTCTAGTGCACATTGCCCCGGGGTTGCGTTGGCCGGAAACTCGGCCTCAAAGATCATGTCGTGCTGGTTGGTGCCAGAGCTGGTGCAGGCAATCTTTCCATCCCCGCATACAACCTCATCAATCGTGGAGCTCACCATGGCTTCCTGTTCGGCGGCTTGTTGAAAAAGCGATAGTGGGTACGTCAGCGTGGTGAGCTTGAGGAAATCTTGGAGCCGTTGACTCGACGAGTACCCTCGAATGCGTTCGCGCTCAGTTGCTCGCACAATCCAGTTCTTGAGCCATAGGTACCGCCACACGAGCCTGATCTCTTCAGCGGTCCAAAACGATATCAACTCTTCAGCGACAAGCGGGTGGTACTCTTCCTGGGGCGACACGATCATCATCACTGCACGACGAAAGAGCGCGGTGAGTCGAGGCGACTCAAAGATCGCACGTTCCTCGTCGAACGAACCCGACGGGTTCCATGTCTCAATCATCTCTCGCTTCGCATCTTCCAGCAAGAGCTTTGCATCCGGCTCCAGGAGCTTCTCCTTCAGTCTCTTCTTGACGTCAATCTTGCGCTTGCCCAATTTTCGTGCAATGGAGACCAGTGCAAAGCCTGTGCGGGAAAGCCATGGGATCCGGAAGGCGACACTCTCAGCATCACGCTGCAATCCCTGCGGGATCGGGATCTTCCATCGACTGCGACAGTTCTCGATGAACAGGTCAACAAGCTGACGCTCATCTTCATCGCTCCAAAGAATCAGTTCCGACTCTTCACCATCATCATCGAAGTCACCCTGTAGTGTCATAGCGGAGCTGGCTTGCCGCCGCTTCCCTTGACTGTTGCCAGTTCCAACACCGTTATGATCTCCGTTGTCGCATGTAGTTGTACGTTGCTTCGTGGACTGCTTTTTTGCCTTGAGCTTCTTCTTGCCAAGTGACGGACCGCGTCGTCGAGACGCACGTATGGCGCGAGACACAATCCCTGTGCGTTTCACAACCTTGGGCTCTACTTCTGGTTTCGTGGGCGGCTTCTGTGCCCTGTAAATCCATCCGAGATTTCGCAGCATGCGCCGTGCTCGACTCTTGACCGGCAGAGGCACGGCACACACCAGTGGCTCGTTCGGCTTAGGGTCCTTAACTTCCATGACCAAGCGCTCCACGCACAATCCTTCCAACGCTTCCCAGTATCGCTCCACGTCGGCGGCCGTAGCAAGTGAGTGCTTCAACGGAAGCATCGTACCAAACGAAAACGTCTTCTCCGTGGTGGCGACCAGTTTGATCACGTCTTGCCTGTTGACGCTGGGCTGTTGACTCTGGCCTTCAACGCCTTTGTGCTCGAGTTCGGACTGACTTGTCACTGGCAGCCGATCATCCAATGCAATGCGAATCGTACTGCGGAGACGAAACAGTCCCCCCAAAGCATTATCCTTCAATGCCTGCGCCAAGATGTTGTCGCGATCGTCAGTGTAACCGGCACGGAGAATCTTGATCAGGTTTTTCATGCCGATCTTGTGAGGCACGATAAGTTTGAGGTCGGTCAGTGTGCCTAGCACTTTGGAGGTGCGCCCCGATTCGTGATACCACACTTTTGCGCACACGCTTGCAGGGAGCGTATCAAAGCCAAGACCGTTCTTGACGGCGTGCTCGACCAACGCAAACTCAGTCGCGGTGAGTACGGCGCCGCCAGAGAAAGCTTGTATGTAGAGATACACGGGCATGCGATGGAGGATGGTTTCGCGTGAGAACACAATCCCGCGGCTTGTAAGGGGTTTCGCTCGTTTGGTTTCTGTGCCATTGTAGTTTTGCTGTTGGTCGTCGTCTGCTCTCGCTGTATTGGTTTCTGGAAACTCCTCTTCCTCCTCGACCGAGATATCAATCTCCTCATCACGAAGGTGTAGCTCCGGGTGCTCGTGCAGGAACCGCCACAGATACTGATGAAACTGTTTGCATCGAAACATCACACCGTACGCAAACCCGAGACGACGATACTGGTGCGAGTGGAATTTCGTCTTCTGTTGGCTGACAAAACTGCGCACTCGGTAGCTGATCTCTGTCGTTTCTGCTGGAGGTGGAGTCAAATCTGCCGACGACTCCTGAAAAGCGGTTGTGTCTGTGTTCTCCTCCACTCGAGCCCGCTTGTTGGCTCGCCGAAATAGTGTAAAGCCTGGGACGTCTTCGTCGTCGCTGTCAATCGCACGCAGCCGAACGACTTCGTTCTTGTCCGAGTTCTGCAGCACACGCCGGAGGCGTTCGTCGCGTCCATAGTTCTTGACGTATTCCTGTATGAACAGCTCGTCGTTCTCGTACCCAGGCAGTACGATGCATCGTAGCGCGCGAAACTTGGTCGAGACGTTGCGTGGAGGTAGCGGAAGCTGCACCAGTCGCGCCAGCCCCTCTTGTTCGAGCTCATTGGCGATGCGACTCACTGACCGCGTGTCCACCATGCCAACGTGAGGCGTCATTGCTGGGAGGCCATCCACAGTCGCCGTGGGTTGGTCCTGCGACGCGTGTTGCTTCTCCATCATAAACATACTCGCACGCAAAGACGACAGGCTAATGATTTTTTCGCTGGCCAGCCGCTTGAGAATGTGATCGCGTCGCCGAGTACGTGTGCCCTCGACTTCAATGCCGCCAAGCGCGACCTTGAGTGCCAGATTGGCGCGCACGGAAAACAGTTCGTCTCGCTGGTCATAGACGCCAATAACGCGCTTGTACCGCGCTTCGTTCATTTGTGCCAGTGAACACGCCGACGGGATCACGGTGATGTCCTGCACGTCGTCGTCGTCGTCACTTGGCGCAGCGATCACCGAGTGATTCGCCGCCGCGCGTTTCGCGTCCGACAGCATGGGGTAGAGCTTGAAGGCTTTGTTCTTGCCCAGGATAATTGCCTCGGCTCGAAGTCCATATGTGCCGGCAAGGATACTCACGAGCTTGTACGGGAGCTTGTTGCCTGGCAGCACCATGCGATTTCGAAGGTCAATAATGGTTGTGCCATTGTCGCCGTTCTCTTCAATCGCGCCGTAGATTTGCTGGAGCAGACCAGTCTCCATGGAAAGTCCGTGGTTCGCCACGGTCTTGCCGTTGTCTCGTGTCGACGGCGGTCGATATCGCACGCAATTAAGAATCTTGGGTTCAATGGCACTGCCCCTTTTCGGCGGTTGCAGCACGGCCTGAAACAGCTCGAGGTGAAAGCTCTCGTCGCGCTTGCACTCTTGTACGATGATCGACTTGAGCACTTCCAAGTGGCGCTTCTGGAAGCCCAAGTCACGGCCCAAATCGTACAGCACAGCCGAGTGCGTGGGGAGTTCCTTCAAGTAGGTTTCGGCCGCCGACAGCAAAATCTTTTTGCATTGCTCGTCCGACTCGAAATCCGCCGACGGATCGTACATGTCGGGCACGAAATGCGCCGCAAAACGTGGCAAATGCACAATATTCAGACGCCGCATCGTCGGTTTGGCCACGATCATCATGCGCTTGACCACGAGACTGTACGAAATGAGCGTGTCGAGCGAGTTGTGCACTTTCTTGACCGACGACGCCGAGCCAAATACACTGCACAGCGCCGGGATCGTGATGCCCATGCCGCGCGCGCGGCCCACGGCCTCGAGGATGCGCAGATGGTCTTCGCCAAACTCGGCCAGAATCGCTTTCTTGGGGATATTCAGAGCGCGCAGACGTAGCTCCTCACACGCAACGACCCAGAGCTTCTTGCGGCGAGCGTACGGGGCACTTGTCGTTGCGGTTGGCGGGCATGCATCTTCATAGGCAATCGACTCGACATCTTCGATGGACTCGCGGCGCGTGGCTGTCGACGTGTGTGTTGTTCTGGCAGTTGCTGTCGCTGTGTGCGCAGGGGTCTCTGCTGTTGTGTCCGACTCGTCCATCGTATCGCCGTGCATACAATTCGCAGCCGATTTGTTCGCATCCGTCTCGACAGTCTCCGTCGCCGCCTCTACCATTGCGACATCTTCTTCAAACTCTCCACGGCCGTTCTCCTCCACGTGTGCTGGATTGCGCTCACTGGCTCGCACAATGTTGCCGCTGTCGTTGCTCATGGCCGCGGTCGCACGCGTTGCTCGCCGCGTCGGACTCGCGCTGTGAGATACGTCGCCGGTCGGCCGCTTGCGCTTCTTGCCGGCGCTCGCAGGTGGCGTGGACTGCGCAGGCGTTATGACATGGTAGAATTGGAGGGTCCCGCGCGCGTGCTGGCGCCGCAGCAGCAGCCACACTTGGCGCCGCATGCGCGCGTCCCGGTGTGGCTCAATGGCGTCCATGAGATCGCCCACAGCCACGCCGTCGCGTCCCTCCAGCGCGACGTAGTCGATTGCAGCTGCTACGAGCTCAGCGGGCCGCATGCCGCCGCGCGCCAACGCCAGCGCCATTGCTTTTCCTTCCCTTTTTTTCTTGATGGTGTGATGTTCACCACCAGACTTCATGGAAGGGGAAAGGTACGTAACCGGTGTAACCCACCGTACCCCTTCTCATCCTCAAAATGGGTTAGTGTTCCTTGTTTGGAACGAGATTATCTAAGCGAGGGACAACAGTCCAATAGATTTTATCTGCATAGGAGACAAAAAATGCTTTTTCTGACCGCGATCTGTGACATGTGGAGATGGCTACATGCGTCGGAGCGTTTGGAATACCGGACTGACTGGGCTGAAGACACTACTGGCATCGTCAGAGGCACAACCGCTCGCAAGAATGCCGATATTCGATGAGTCAGTAGCCGACCGTGCTCGCGCACGCACGCGAAAGCAGTAACAGCCGAGCGGATTCAGCCCCGAGACGACGGCTTGTCGCTGCGATAGGCCGTCAACGACGCTGACCCACTCATTCGTGGAACTGATGAGCTCCATGAGATCGGCAGCTTGCGCCAGACTCGAGTCGATTACAACCAGCTGGACCTCGTACTGCAAGCCACACAAGTCCGTTTTTGCATCGGCTTCATCGAGAGACGTCCCATCTTGCCAGGCGATTGTAAGGGAGAAGCTCGTCTTCGCAATACAGACGATGCCGGTTGGAGGCAAAAATGCTAGTGTGAAACATGCCACACAGAGTTACAGACAGTCCTCCGAGATCGATGAGGCGGCATGCATCAAGGCGTACCGTATGTCCAAGCAGGAGGATCCAGAATCTGACTGAAGTGGCCTTCGCCTCGAGCATTCCGCGCACAAACTCGAAACTGATATGGTTGGCCCCTCGTTAGCCCTTGGACTGCAAACGTCTTGGCATCGACAGGAACATTCGCCTCTACAGTTCTCCACCCTTCGAAGTGCTCACAGGATCCTTGTATTCGGTACTCGACTTTGTACGCCTCCACTGCGTGGCCATTGCACCGAGGCGTCTCCCACGATAACACGACGCTGTGCGCGGTGCGGTCCACGACTCGAAAGGTGAGTGGCGGTTCTGGTATCGTCGTGTGCGTGCTGCATA
>JAADVZ010000444.1:0-24495 GCA_023335925.1 Pythium phragmitis
ATAAAGACGTACAGGCCGCTTCAAACATAATGTTGAGCGCGTCGGCATTGTCGTCGGCCGAGAGCGACAGCGCGTCGTCGTTCCCCGAGCACTTGAGAATCTTGGAGAGCGACGCCGTCTGGACACCAAGCGAAATGTTGCGGTCGCAGCGGTAGTGCTCAAAGCCCTCGGCGCGCAGCAGCAGCGACACGAGCGACACGTGCGAGCCGTCCATCGACTAGTTGCATTCACGCGCCATCATCAGTCGTTTTCCAATAGAGATATTTTCCTCTTCTTCTCGTACCTGCAGGGCGATGCCCGACTTGGTGCAGTCGAGGTTGCCCTCCGAGATCAGGTCCTTCATGGCCTCGACGATGAGCTTGACGATGCGGCCCTGCGGGAGACGAGCCTCAAACATGGTGATCGCTGGTGACCGAGAGATAAACGAAGAGAATGGGAGGCGGCGAATTCACGTGTGCGGTCCCCGCGGATGCTTGGTGAGGACGGGAGAGCCGCTGAGTATAAAGCGCGCCAAAATGGGAAGGAGGGATGACTGACTCAAGAGAGGCGACAACACACTTTATACTTGTATTTTGTATATGATGCCGGGAAATATGCCGAGTCTGATTGGCTAAAATAGTGCAGAATGGCGGGAGCTCCCTGGAAATTGGCGGGAGATAACGACAGGGAGGGAGAGAACATGGATCCAGTTGCTCGTTGTATGCGATGCATTGTAAGACGCTATTGTCGTCGGATCACCTGTAGCTTTTGCGTGCCGCTGCCGCGTACATTGGCCTGGGCTCGCGGTTGAATGGTCGTGGCCGCCACAGCATTGCCAACGACCATGCCTGGCGCTGAGTCACACTGCTCCAGTTTGGGTTGCGACGGCGTGATAGGGAGAGACGTTAGCTGCGCAGGAGGACGAGCTGGCTGCTTGTGAGACGGTCTATGTCTTCGCGTTGTAGTCTGAGTTAGTGATGTGGGGCGGTCGCTGGAGATCGCTCCAACGAGTGGGTCCAGACTCCGGCTCGGAAGGGATTTGCGTTGATTGCCTGCACGGCGTAGGTTGAGCAAGCGCGTGTCGAACGTTAATGTGGAGGCACTCTCGCTGAGAATCTGTGCATCTTCTCGTCGCTTCAGCTTGCCTTGGATAAGTGTTTTGACGGTGGTTGCTGGTACGTCCGTGGACGGCTTCGCACTTACTTGCGCAAGAAACTGTCGCGCAGTGAGGCACTCTTGGTTCACGTGGCGCTCCAGTTGACGATTGTCCGTGAATGTACGCTTGGTGCAGTATACACACTCAAGCAATTTCGATCGTGGGACTAGGCCGTTTTCTTCGAGCTGGTTGTTTGAGGGAAGATGATATGGTCGGTTCGACGGCTCACGATCCGAAGCACACGCCACAGAATGAGCGTCCAAATCCACGATCTTGATGTACTTTAGACAGACCTGTTTGATGGATTGAGTAAAGGAGAAATAACAAGTCTTGATAAGCTGGGGCATTTCGTACCTCGCATTTCTCTGTGCGGCTCGAGCAGGCGAGAATGTGGTTGGGCATTTCCTTGCGCTTCAACTTGAATCCGCAAAGTTGACACTACCAAGCAACCCATGAGCTTCTCACCAAAGTGGTTTATGCACGAGCACAACGTACCAGTTCGAGTTCTTGAGGACAGGAATGTTGGCGGTGGTGTTCTATATTCATTTGTGGGATTCTCTCCCCACAGTCGACGCAACCGCGAGTTGGAGCATGAGCTGCGTCGATGTGAGAGGCCAACTCGATCTCGCTGGTATGTAGCAAGTTGCATTGAGAGCAATGAAGGTGTGCTTGTTGGTTTCGCTTGAATACTTTTTCTTTGCAAACTGAGCACTCAAACTTTGAAGACAAAGAAGATCAGAGTTTCTTCTCAACCAACAAAAGGGAGTGGCACGGACCTTGTGGTAGCTCGGGTTCCGTGAGCACCTCACAGCATGCAGCGTCATGTTGGTCGGTGAGATCTCGGCCAAGCACATCTCGCACACTTGTGCGAACCTGTTCGCGATGGACTGATTGGACGATGAGCTTTTTTGCTGACTAGAAGTAGTGCAGGCCGTTGCCGCTATTGATCCAGCCACTGGTTTTGAATCCACGACTCGACCTCCGAGTCGGTGGCCTTCCGATGAGAATGCCGCTTGGGCAAGCTTAATATCTTTTGCGAGGGAGTCTGTGTCGGCACACGCAGCGACGCGATCGGTGAGGATGGCGGCCGATGAGCATGCAGCTTGTGTTCTGAGCCTGGCAGCCTTGAACGAACTAAGCCCCAGCTTGGCATTCTTCTTCGTGGTTGACTCTGTCACTGCTCGGGAAGCTGGTTCCGATACTGTAACACATTCACCATCTCCAAAACGTCTCCCGTGTCCTACGCTCAACGGCACCAGTACCGTTTCGATAGTTGTGGAGAGATGGGAGAGAGATCCAAGATCTTGTTGGTGATGGTCGTTTCGTGGCTTCCCATCAAGTCGCAGCTCCTCTGCAGCTGCCTTTTCTGCGGCAGACTTGGGTCGCTTTGGATCTGCTCGCAAGGGAGCGGCGAAGTCCATTTCCAAGTCGACATCTCCCAATAGACTCACGGCATTATTCGGCTTGAGCTCAAGCACTTTCACGTGGAATCGTTTGTCGCCGTGGTCGATCACAATAGTTTCGTTCACGCTCATGACCGAATATCTCCGCAGCGCCGACTCCATGAGAAGCTTTGGACCGATTTCGGCAGCGATATCGAGAAAAGAAGCATCTTCTGGTTGTAGTCGACAGTAAATACCGCGCGGAATACTCATAACGTTGGTAATGACGACGTCACTTCCTTCAGAGAGCCGCAAGTTCTCCATCATCCAGTAGGGAATGAATACCTGGCCATCAGGAGCGCTGAATTCTTGCACGGAGCAGTACTGTGTGAAGCCCGGTATCGGGTCTTGGTCTTTTGCTCCGAATGCGCGAATCTGTATGATTAAGTTGTCAGATCAGTATCACAACAACTCATGGTGGACATGAACACCCACGTGAAATAGCATCGGAGTAGCGACCTTGAAACACTCCAGCTCGAGGAGTACTTTCTAAGGATACCGGTAGAGATAGCGCGGTTGAGCTACCGCAACAAGAGACGGCGCAAAGAAAGCACCTACCGCTGGCAGAACAACCTTGTCTCCAAACTCGAGATGTGGCATATCTGGCGGCAACCGATTAGGAAGTATGAGATGTATCCCTCTTTATCAAAGCCAACTAAGTAGCTTGTACCAATACAAGCAACGGAAAAGCATTGCAACTTGAGCGGTGCGATGACTCCTTTGGACGCAGCGGCGGCGCCAACAATTGTCGGGCGAGCCGTTCCATGCCGGATGTGTGGTTGTCGACCGGATAGAGAGGTATTCTTCTTCATATCGGAACAATCAATGACCACGTGACGCTTCCTGGTATGCATATCAATGTGCCGAAGCATTTTTAACTCGGGTTTTCCATCCGCAAATAAACGTCGGGATGCCAGCGCAAAAACATATATCAGACACGCACCACGGACGAGAGCCATCCGTTTGATTCCACTCGACTACCCAAATCAATCAAGGGGCACCCATTTCGTCGAGCTCTCGCAAGATCGCGTCAATGCCTTCTTCCACGATAGCAGCGTGCTTTGGACCTCGCAGTTTAGCAATCTTCGTCTTCAAAGACTTGTTGTCCGCGTTGGCTGTTTCCAACTCCCCTTCCAGAGTGCGCTTGCGGTACTTGAGACTCTCTACACAATACTTCGCCTTCTCTGACTCCACCTTCAGTATCTCAAGAGACAACATCAGTCACCGACAAAAAAAGTTCCTGAATGTGCCATTTCATCTAACCTTTTTCGCAGCGATCGCCTTCTCCAGCTCCACCAACTCCTGTTGAATATTTTCTGTGGGAAGTTCGCCCTCACGCCGTGCCTCACGCTCTATCTCTGCTCGAGCAGCGTCGTCTTCCCGCAGCAAATCTCTGTCGCTCATCATTTCTGCCCACATTGCACTTGATTCGGCCTGTTGGTCCTTCAGCCTACCGTACACATCAAGCACTCATGTGAGTTCGGGATGTGTTCTTGCACTTCCCTTTACAAGTACCCTGCAGCACGTACACCTCCTTTAAGTACTCGACCTGGCGCTGGCCTGTCCAGCACCGAGTTTGAAGCCGATCTCGTGTTACCTCAAGCGTCGCCAATTTCAGGCTATACGTCTCCTCCGCGGCTGCCTCTTCCGCAATCTCCTTCTTCAACACTGCGATTTCAACGCTCTTCGCAGTACTGCTGGCCAGCAACTCGCCGTGGAGAAAACGGTGGAGCGCTTCCACACGACGCGCTTGAAGGTCGTTCCGTTGGCGTCGTTCTCGTGCTGCCCGCCACCTACGACAGCAATAGAGACACCGTTAGAGAGCTCGTATCCGCCGCTGTCTCCTCTATACCAGCATATTCATCTGCGAGGCCGTACCGCTCCGCCACGAGCGCGCGAACGTGCGCCATGCGATCGTCCATGAAGCTGCGCTGCTTTTTTCTCTCGTTGAAGTGAACGGACGGAAACCCGCCCCCACACTACCCGACCAACATTCTGGGGTAAAAACGTAATATATTACGACAACCCGGGTAAACAATTATTGTGACAACAATTATTGTCTGGCCTTCATTGAATGCCTGCCAAAACGGTCTCGCCCAGATTGGTTTAAACCGCGTGGTCCTTGATCGGGTCCCAGCCGGTGACTAGGTATTCGTCGAGCGCGTCCAGCTTGGCAATCTGCTCGGGTGAGAGCGTGATCTTGTACGCGTCCAAGTTGGACTCCTGGCGCGCCGGGTTCACCGACTTGGGCAGCGTGATAAAGTCCTTGGCGAGGCTCCACGCGATGAGCACCTGCGCCGGTGCCGCACTGATCTCCTCAGCGATCGCTGTCACAACCGGGTCTTTGAGCTTAAACGCCTTGGCGAGCGGCGAGTAGGCCTCCAGTAAAATGCCCTCAGCGTGGTGGTACTTGACTAGCTCGGCACGCGTGAGCCATGGGTGGAGCTCGATCTGGTTCACGGCCGGCTTGACACGCCACGTTTGCGCCAGCTTTTTCAAGTGGGCTTCGTTGTAGTTGGAGACGCCAATGTCGCGAAGCAGTCCCTGCGACTGCGCGTCTTCAAGCGCGCGCCACGCGTCAGCGCGGCCCTCGGGGCTTCCCGGTGCGTGGAGCAAGTACAAGTCAATGTACCCACCGCCGATACGCTCGACGCTCTCCTTGACCGCGGCCAGCACGGCATCGTAGCTCCAGCTGCCGCCCGTGAAGTACTTGCTGGTCACAAAGATCTCTTCGCGCTTCAGTCCAGCATCGGCGATCGCCTTGCCGACGTCGGCTTCGTTGCGGTAAAACTGCGCAGTGTCAACGTGGCGGTACCCGAGCTTGAGCGCGCTGAGCACGGCGTTGTAGGTTTCGGCGCCCGGTTCGCTCTGGTACACGCCGAGGCCGATGACTGGGATCTTGTGGCCGCTCGGAAGTGTCTTGGTTGCAATCGGGGCCGCCATGGTTTGGAAGGGAGAAGTTTTGCCTGACGTGGAAAGTTAGAAAGTGGATCTCGGTGAAGGAAATGCTCAGTTGTATATCTCGTAGGCGACGCATAACCGCTGTCTGACTACCCCAATAAAGGAGCGTCGCCAACAAGAAATACAGAGCGGAGATGATCGCAATAGAGGCCTATGTCACTATCGGCTGAGGAAATGACAGTAGTCGGACAGGGTCTAGTGGGTCAGTGGAACGAGGGTGGTTGATTTGTAATTATGGCGAAGTGGTAACCGCCCCGAAACCCACCTATATAAAGGCGCGTCGCCTACAAGATGTCGTCGCTTACGAGAAAGTCTCCACAACAGGAGACTTGGGGGAGATCCTCAGCTGTTGCGATTGGCTGTCTGTCGTCCAATCTGATCCATTTTCCTCTAGGACTTGTCCAATCAACGCCGTTGATTCAACGGACAAGGTTGGGATGAGAAGACACACAAACCAAAAAAACGCCCACTGACATTGAACCCTCTCGTCCTCAGCAAGATCTGGAGGACACTGCATCGCTGGAGATTCAAAAAGCTGGTGGCACCGAGATCAGTTTCAAAATCGAGCGACTGTAGCTCACGCACTGCTGCGCACAGGGTGCTGTTTGATGGGGTCCCAGCCCGTGGAAAAGTACTCGTCCAGTGCGTCCAGCGCCGCGACCTGTGCCTCACTCAGCTTGACATTGTACGCGTCGAGGTTCTCTTGCAGACGCTGCGGCTTGACCGACTTGGGAATCGTGATAAAGTTCTTGGCAAGACTCCATGCGATCAACACCTGCGCCGGTGTCGCCTTGATTTGCTGCGCAATCTCATTCAGCGTCGCGTTTTCCATCTTTTGCGCGCGCGCGAGCGGCGAGTATGCCTGCAGGTGGATGCCCTGTTCCGTGCAATACTTACAGAGCTGCTCACGCGTCAACCACGGGTGCAGTTCGATCTGGTTCACCGACGGCTTGACGCGCCAGGTCTCGGACAACGCCTCCAAGTGAGCCTCGCCATAGTTGGACACGCCAATGTCGCGCAGCAGTCCCTGCGACTGCGCGTCCTCAAGCGCGCGCCACGCGTCGGCGCGGCCCTCGGGCTGGCCAGGGGCGTGGAGCAAGTACAAGTCAATGTACCCTCCGCCGACCTTGTTGACGCTCTCCTTGACAATCGCGAGTGCGTCGTCATAACTCCACTTCTGAGCAAAGTGCTTGCTGGTCACAAAGATCTCTTCGCGGGGCACACCTGAGTCGCGAATGGCTTTGCCAACATCGGCTTCGTTGCGGTAAAACTGGGCCGTGTCGATGTGGCGGTACCCCATTTGGAGTGCGCTGAGCACGGCGTTATAGGTCTCGGCGCCCGGCTCGCTCTGGTACACGCCGAGCCCGAGCACAGGGATTGCGCGACCGCTGCCGAGCGTCTTGTTCGCCATGCGTGCTGCTGCCATCACGGGTCTTCACTGCTGGTTTGGAAGTGCTGTCGAGCTTGGGGTGTGGCATCAAGTACTGTGACATGTTGCCACACAGAATGACCTTCATTCCTGTCCAATGGTTGGTCAATGATGAGACCAAGTCTCATCATTGCGTCTATCAATGAAGATACCGAATCTGGACGGGAGTGAAGGTCACTCAGGGTTGACGTCATCAAAATCTGAGATCTCCAAAGGTCGTGCGACCTGCATTCCCATGTACGTGTTGATCATTCTTCATTGCATGTGAGATATGGATTTCTCTCTGTCAACTGCCGCGAAAGACGCGTCGAATCTGGAACACTGAGCCACGCGAGAGTCCTTGAATAATTGGGGATCTCCCGCATGTACGAGGGGCAGGTCGAGCTCAGTAGTACAAGACCTTGCGGCCGTTGAGCGGCTGCGTCGGGCGGTTGTCGCGACCGCGGTCGGTCGCAGGGCGCTCCATGTACTTTTCCGCGAGGCGTTCATACTCGGCCATCGTAATGTGGAGAGGGTTGTTGATGACCCACCAGTTGACGATCTCGCTGCACGGAGGCGTCGTGAGGCTTCCCTGGTAGTTGAACAAGTGGCTCTTGGCCACGACAGCGGTGAGCAAGTCCACGTAGTTGACCCTAGACAAATAATACCCAAGAGTTAGTAGGAGGAATGTCGTGCCCTCGCCACGAAGTTCGAAACTCACGAAAGGTCAACGGGGACAGGCTCATTCTCGTTGCCCTGGTCCATAGTGCGCCACACGTTCTCGATCCACGCGTTCTCCTCAACGTCGGGTTTGGCGCTGAGTAGCAGACCCGTGACTAGTAAACCACTGCCGCCGTCCTCCTTGTGGACAAAGTGGATCTCGCCACTGTAATGGTGGTCGTAGATCGTGTGCTCCGACTTGGTGTGCACGTGGAATTGCGCGAGTGTGTATGTCTTACCACCCTCGAGCGTGAGCGCCACCTTGCAGGCTACACACCACATCCGACCTCAGCATCTCCGATCTCATTCTCAATAAAGTGGACCATGAATGACTCACCGTTGTCGCCGTTGAACTCCCACTTGTACAAGTCCTCGAGGGTCTTCAGGCTGAAGTGCTTGCAGTTGCCCATAAACCTGAGCGGCGCAATTTGGGTCGTGTTCCAGAGGTTCACAATGTCGTCGCCGTTGTAGACTAGGTTCACAGGCGACTGGTGGCTGCCGCCACAGGCCGGGTTGATCTCACTCCAGCGTGATGGTCCGAGCTGCACGGCGTTGTTTTCTTGGTACCCCCACGGGTCGGCGGCTGTGGCAATGCCGAGCAGACCGGCACCAACGAGCAGCGAGCGAAGCGGAGACCAGACCATGGTGAATCAGGAAGATCGAGCAAAGGACAGGAAGATGGATTGGAACGAAGCCTGTGGGTTTGATGCCGCAAAATGGAGAGTGAGACAACCTTCGCTGTCCCGCCGAGTCTGGAGGCGTCCAACAAACCTCCCCTTGATCATAGTTCCAGTTATTATCGGACGAGCACCATCGAATCTCCGACGGCTCGCTGCTGCTTATAGCCGTCCATTTGGCGACGGCGACTACATAGGGCACTCGTGTCGCTCTATAGAGTCGCCAATGGACGGCCATAACCAGCAGTAAGCCGTCGCCACCAGGCGTCGCATGCGCCAGATTTTGGCGTTGCGCGACCTTTCACTTCCAAAGATCTCGGTCTCAGACTCAGATATCATTTTTGTAATTTACGAGTTCATGACTTACTGTCTGTGACAGATTAATGGACGACGACTTTGGCCATCACCAAAACGCTCCAATCAATCATGACGACACCACCACCAAGTGCGAGCGGCTACACGCCCCCGTCGCGCGGCGGCGTCAACGTCGGAGGCGGCAGCTCCGTGGGTCGCGCGCTCTTTGCGTTGGCTGGCGGTCTCGGTGGCGCCTACTTCGGCTTCTACTTGCAGTCCAAGTACATCGAAGAGCGGCGGGTACGTGTGCGGCTGCGGGTGGTCGTCTCTCTCGCTCTCTCGCCACTCGCAGCATGCTCATGCGCAATGGATCTGTAGGTGCGCGTGATCGTGGAGACGGAGGCGCGTAAGCGATGGGAAGAAGAAAAGGCGGCGGAGAATGGCAGCAGCGACTCGTCGTAAGGTGGCTCGGTACACCCCCATCAATCTAAATAGACACGACAACAGAGCCTCTGGACATCACCTCGCAGTGACGCCCGCTATCGCGACTGGCAGTGCGATCTCGCGCGTGGCATTCAGCAACACTAGCATTTGCTTTTGCTGGCCAACGAGAATCTCGACGAGCTTGCGCTCCATGGTCTTGAGCTCGCTTTCCTTTTCTTCTCGCCGCTGGCGCAGCGACGCGAGCGTCTTGTCGATGTTTCGAACTTCGCTCTTTTTGCGCTCGACGTGCTCGAGCAGCGCCTCGAATTCTTCGTTTAGACGACGCTTCTTGGCCACGATCGCCATGTTGAGGCTGCCATCGCCGCCACCTGAGACGGACAGGCCCGACGAGGACGAGGAGATGAGTTGGCGCAGGCTCGCTTCGACGCCGTGGGCTTCGGTCTGGAGGTGCTCAATCTCCTTTTCGAGCGTCATTTTCATGTCAGTGACTTCGTCCATTTGCTTCATCACGATAGACACTTCGTTCGATAGCACGGCACTCGCGCTGCGATGCGCGACCAGCTCGTCGCGCTTGTAGTTTGTCAATGTCTGGAGCATCTCGCCGTGACGCGATTGGAGCTGGGACCACGTCTCGCGCACCTGAGTCATGTCGCGTTCCCACTGCCGCTTGTCTCGCTCGAGAATCGCGTCGAGGCGGTCGTGCTTGGACTGGAGCTCCATCATCTGCGCCGTGTGGGCGTGAGCTCCGGTTGCCAGAGCTCTCTTAGCGTGCATGCTGCCCACCATCATCTGGAACGCCATGGACTTTTGCTGCTTTTTGAGGGTTTCTTCCATGTCGAAATGCGCATCTTCGGCTTGCTCCAGTGCAGTTCGTAGCCGTGACAGCTCTGTCTCGAGTGCTTCTTTTTGTTTCTTCAGTTCGCCCATGGCGACTTCGACCTGTTCGATGAGCCGCTCCGAGTCCTCTTGCACTTGGTTGATCGCATCTTCTTGGTCGTTAAGCAGTCGCTCCTCTTGTGCTTTCAATTTGGCGTCCACCTCATCACGAAATGCCTCCTCCATTTCTCGTCGGGCCTCCTCGAGCTGCTTCAGCAGCACTTGTTCCTGTTCCGCCAACTTGGAAGACAGCTCAGAAGCTTTCTCCGCGCGAAGCTGCTCGATCTTGGTCGCCCAAACACCCTCCACCTGCTTCAATCCTGCCAATCGCTCTAGTTCATGCCACTGCTCCCGTTCTGTCCTTTCCCGGATCCACTTCTCTTCTAAACCCTTTATGTCTGCGTTGTGATCATCGATGAGATGTTCTCGAAGGCGCTCCATCTCATCGTGGAGCTGTGAACGCAACGCGGCTTCCTGATCCTTCAACGCCGTCTCGCGCTCGCGGAGGCTTCGAGCTGTCTCGCTCATGACGATTTTATCTCGCAGAACTTCAATCTCCAATCGCTGTTTCTCTTCCAACTCTTTCTGCATCAGTGCGACTTGTGACTGCAACAACATACGGTGGCGTTCCTCGGCTGCCTGAATCGCCCGCACGGCCTCGTTCTGGACACTCTCCAGTTCTTCTTTTTGCTTATGCTTTATTTGGATGGCAGCTTGCTGCCACTCATTTTCACGATCTTGCAGGCCGCTCTCGTACGCCGCCTTTTTCTCGATCTCTAGCCTCGCCTGGAGATCGTCCATGGCCTGCTGCCACTTGGCGGTGCATTGAAGCAGCGCATTGGCCTTCCGGTCGTTCATATCCTTCTGGAGCGACTCGAGGTGTCCTTGCGTCTTCAATTCCATCCGTGCAAGCGCACTCTTTAATGCCTCCTCGTGCTTGGCACGCTCCTGTTCAAGTTCGCTGTAAAGTCTCTCCGTGGCCTGCTGTCTCTCCTGCTCGAGTACTCTCGCATGCAAATCCTGGAGCGCTTGGAGTTCTTGGGAATGCTCGCTGTGCACGCGCTCGGCGGTCTCTGCATGCTGGCGCTCGAGTTCCGCGCAGATACGATCCATTTCCTTCGTGTGGCGTTCGTTGGCCTCTTGCAGGGCGTGTCGGGTGGCCGTTTCGTGGATTTCATCCTGTTCACGACGTCTGCGTTCTGTTTCGTTTTCTATGTCGAAGAGATCTTGTGCATGCCGGTCAACAATGGACTTTTTCTCTTCCTCCCACAAGCGTTCTCGAGTGACCAGTTCAGCCAGTGCAACTTGCTGCTTAGCCTCCACAGTCGCGCCAACTTCTTCCCATCTCGTCCGCATCTCTGCGACGGCTGTGCGTGCTTCGTTTCGTTCTTGCTCGAGCTCGTCGCAACGTGCTTGAAGCGCGCCCAACGCGGCCGCCGACTGTTCGTCGACAGCCCTGAGTGTCTCTTCATAATGCTCTTCCAGCTCCTGCATTCGGCGCGTGTGGATATGCTGCAAATCTTCTTCCAGCTGGGACCGCTCTTGCTCGTGGTACTGCTGTAGTTCTTCTTTCTCTCGCAAGTGGATCGCATCGGCTTGTGCCAACGCCTCGACGCGTTCAGCGTGCAGCGATCGCGTGAGCTCGTCGTACTTGTCCATGAAACCTTGACGTATCTCACTCTCTCGCTCAGTCATTTCCTCGTTGTGGCTTGCCATCATTGTATCCTTCAACGTGGTCATGGTGAAGAATGAGTATAGCCGCCAGAAGGCATTCGCCTTGGCGGCTACAAACCGATTCTCAAGCTTCGCACTGACAACCGACACAAAGCGAGCCAGCCCTTGTTGACGGCGAGTGGCTTGCTTGTCTTCACTCCACTTGGTCTCAAGCACGAGCAGCTCACCCTGCGTTTTCGCCAGTTTCTGCAGGTAGGCCTTGTTCTCTTCATCGAGGCGACTGATCCTCAAATTCTTCTCGTTCTCCATTGCCTTCAGAGACGCTTTAATGGTCGCGAGCGCCTTGGACATACGCTCGTTTGACATCTTCCCGTACTCTTTCTCTTTCACGAGTTCTTCCCGGGCTACAATGAGTTGCGAGCGTGCATCACTTGACTCAATGCGCGCCTTCTCCAGCTCGTCCTTGTCGACAAGCAATTGCTCTCGCGTCTGGAGACACTTCATTTGCGAATCCTTGAGCTGCCGCGCCAGCAGGAGTTTGCTTTCCTCCAGTATGGCCTTATCATCACAAAACTGACGCTCCATTTGGCTCTTCTCGGTCTGTAGTGTGCGTATCTTGTGGTCTGCCATTTTCGTCAGCTCGTCGGTGGTCAACTTGATTTCTCGTAGCTCCTCTTCCAGCGCTTGGACTTTGCGTTGGCTCTGGACCTTCATCTCGGCTTCATTGTCCACTTGGTTTTTGAGATACTGGCGCTCGTTGTCGAGGCGTCGCAACAACGCCTCCATCTGCATGCGTTGCGTCTCGTCGTTGGCGTTCTTCACCCCCATGCTGCCGTCTCGCTTTCGCTCGTCCTGCAACGATTCAAGCTGACCTTCCAGATCCACAATCTGTCTTGTGAGGCGCACGTTTTCCTCGGCCATCTTCTCTACTGCAAGCTTAGTGTTCGCCTCTCTGGATTTCCACATCGTGAGCTCTTGAACCAGATCCGTCACATTCGCCTGTAATGCCGTGATTTTGCCCTGCAGACTCGCGAGCTGCGTAGTTAGCACATCTTTTTCTTGGGCCACGTTGGCCGCGAGTCGTTCGAGATGACGCTTGTGGGCCTCTTCTTGGTCGGCGAGCGCCTGGCGTTTGTCTTTCTTGAGCGCCTCCATTGATGCCGTAATACCCGCGAGATGCGAACCCAGCTCTTCCTTGCATTTGATCTCGGACGCCAACTGGGCCTTGAGATAGTCGATCTTGTTCGTGAGATGCTTTTCCATGGCGGCAACGTCTTGAACGGATGAACTGCTTTTCGTCGCCGATGACGACAACGATGTCGTCGCATTAGTCGATTTGGCCTTGAGTTGTTCGGCGAGCTGCCGCTCCAGTCGTTGATTCATTGCTTCGAGCTGCGGCACACGCGTCTTGGTTAGCTCGTCCAGCGCAGCGCGAGCACTCTTGGCTTGGGCCATGGCCACTTGCGCTTCGTGCTGCCATTGGTTCATCTGCGCATGTGCAGATTCCGTCTGCTCCTTTGCCGTGTACTCACTTAAGCGGAGGGTTTCCATCTCGAGCTGGTATTTCTCGTGTACGCGTTTGAGCTCCTCCTGGTGAGTCTGGAGTAGATTGCGTCGCACATTTTCACTTGCATCATTCGCCTCGTAAAGCTGGCGGTTGAGTGCGTCAATAGTTTCGATGAGCTCGCCGACGTCACTGGCCGATCTCGGTGGTCCATCCACTGGCTGCACCGCCTTCTCGAGCTCAGCCAGCAGAAACTGCTTGCGAAACGAGTCTTCTTTGTCTTGCATGTCGCGGTGGTGCTGGGCGACCTTTTGCTCCAAGAGCTGTCGTTGCGCGTCGACTCGTTTCACTGTGGCCTGCTCGTTGGCGAGTTCTTGACGCAGTTGATGGATGACACTCTCGAGCCGAGCGATCGCATTATCTCCTGGATCGTGTAGACTCGCCGTCATGCTGATCTGCTGTTGATTGCTGGATAAATCATCGCGCTCAAATGGCTGTAGTAGCATGCTGGTCAGCTTCTTCTTCTTGGCCACAGTCGAGACACCTGAGGAAGGGAGTGCTGGCAAGGCATCCACTGAGGTCCGCCGTGTCCCAGTCTCGACTTCCTTCTCGTAGCGAGCACGCGAATCCGTTTCCTGCCGCCTCTGCACTGGATCCTCGACATCGTCTTCATGCTTGGCCAGTTCCTCGAGAAAGAGTCGGTCATAGTGAAGTGCCGCATCGTCTTCCGGCAACGCCAACAGCGCGTCCTTACGAGCCACTCGCGATCGTTCGCTTGCCATTTTCTTCTTCTTGGTCCCATCGACTTGTGCTGCCGTCGTCCACGCACTCTTTTGTTGCATGGCAGCGTCATCCCATCGAAACCCGCGGTCTCGGAACCGTGTCAGATCGCTGTAGATGCTGTGGCAGTTGTGGCACACCGAGACCTGCTTGTAGAACGCACTCGGGTTGGAGCGGCCGAGCTCCATGCGATGGACATTGTCGGCCTCTTGCCACTGGAGCGCTCGGTCGTCCGCTGCGTCTTTTCCTTGCACACTGCTACTCGCGGCCGCCACAATGAACGCCATCTCGGCTTTCGCCAACAGCACGTTGTTGTTTCCGATCTTGAAGCGACGTCCGTCGTCCGGCAACGCGACATCTCGGTCTCTGGAGACGCCTCGACTTCGCGCGGCTTCACCGGCGCTGTCGTCGCTCTCATGTCCTTCGGGGTCTTCGTTCGTGTCTTGTCCGGGTCGCGGGCCGTACAAACCGCGCAGAGATGATGGCGCGACGCGGCAGAAATCGCCACGGCATTTTGGCGCCGCCGTTGCCACGGCGCTGGCGCCACCGCTGGCATACTCACTCGCTGATGCTGATATGGCGCTCGCGTGGTGGGAGGAACTCGCTTGCAGTTGCGGCAGCGACTGGCTGCGTGACGTCAAAGACGCCGGAACGGAGGCCCCACTGGGGAAGCCCTTGCGTCGGCCATTCGACGCCATGGGGCTCGAGCGGCACCGCGTTCGATACAGCGATCAACGCGGGTTCCCGTGAAGCCATTCAATTACGCATGAATCGTCTCATGGAGCGCCCACACGAGGTACAGTACGTTGCGTTCCCACATTCACCATCATCTTCCCACGGAGCTTCAAAGGGTATTTTTCGCGCGCCCAAACGGGAAACCAAATTTAAATACAAAGATACCATTGGCAGAAAATCGGGTTGGGTGACTTGGATTGGTTGAAATCAAGTTGCCATTTCCGAAACTGACCTGGGCTAAATCCAGAAGGCGTCGGAAACGAGCGACAATGGACACAGGGAAACTCGCCCTCGCTCGTGCGTCTCCACGCCTCAGCAGCCCCTGCTGCGCGTTCCTCGATTCGCTGATCGCATCCGCCATCTCTCGTTACCCCCGTCGCTCGCAATCGGTTGCTGGATTAAGTGCGTACAAGTCGAGTAATTGCGTCGGAACGCGAATGGCAGCGTAAGGGAGATCTCTTCTTCTGTCTGTCTGTCTCTCTCTCTCTCTCTCTCTCTCTCTCTCTTCGAATGCACCGCGCCAACGACGACGAGATGCGGCTCGACTTGTTTCGCGATCGCCTACGCGACGGCGCCGTGCGCGTACGTTTCCACGGTGAGCGCGGTGAGCCGCTGCGTGGTTTTCTCGAGCTTCGGCGCGACAAAGTCTCGCTCGTGTGGACCAACTCGAACCGCATGCGCCACGGCCAGCAGCGCCGCGCTCACATCCGCCTCAGCGACGTGTGCGCCGTGCGCGACGGCCGCCAGACCACGAATCTCATCCGCACGATCAAGTACATTGACGACCCGGCGACGACATTGCCCTACAGCGACGAGTGCTGTCTCTCTCTGCTCTCGTCCGTACCGCCGTATTCAGAAGACGACGACAATGAGACACCGGGACCAGAGAGCAGCAGCGGTAGCCAACGACGATCACTTGCACCAGCTCAAGGCGTGGCGTCGCTGTTCACCTTTGACGTCGAGTTTGACGACCCGGAAACCTGCCGCGTCGCGCTGGCCTTCTTCTTGGCCGAAGCAAACCTGTCGGGGACCATCGACTTGTACAATGACGCTGCCGACATCGCACTCCCGCACGGCTGGTCGACGCGATGCTTCCAGTTGGTCTCGCACCCGTCGTTTGACGTCGTCGTTGTCGTCGTTGTGGCCATCAACATGGTCGAGATCGCCCTCCGACCGTTCATTCTTGACGCCACCGACCAGTTACTGATCACGACGAAGCCGAAACTGACCGAGAACATGTCACCGCTGGAAGTCGCGCTACTGCTACTGCTCACGGTCGAGCAGGTCGCCAAGATCATTGGGCTGGAAGGCCTGCGACCGTTATTGCGCCGCAAGTGGGATGTCTTTGATCTCGTCATCGTCCTGCTCAGCTGGCTCGCGATATTCCCGAGCGCTTCATTGGCCGGGTTCAACTTGCTTTCGCTGCGGCTCTTTCGTGGTGTACGGCTCTTCAAGCACTGGACAGGATTCCAAGAGATCGTCGAGACGTTTGTGCAGTCGCTGCCCATGGCCGCGAACGCCGTGCTTTGCTACGGATACTATCTCTTTCTGTTTGCAATCCTTGGCATGTACCTGTTCAATGACTCGCTCGAGCACCGCTGTGCCGTGAGCGTCGCGGCACCGTCGACGAGCGCGATCTTCCAGCCGTCCAATACCAAGGAATACGCAGCCGCACTCCCCACTCGCTTTTGCTCGCCCCAAGATGTCTCAAGCTGCAAGTCCCCTCATGAATGCGTCGCGATGGCCGCACCCAATAGCGGCTACACAGGGTTCCACTCGTTCCAGGCATCTTTCCTCACACTGTTTCTCGTGTCGCTTCGCTCGGGTTTCGGGCCGGCAATTGATGGCGCAATGCAGGCGTCGTCGTTTTTCGCGATCGTCTACTTTGCCGGTTTCATGGTGTTTGTGTCGTACATGATTCTTTCGCTTTTTGTGGGCATTGTACGCGGCAGCTACCTCGACGTGACGATCCACAGCGAAGCCGACAAGGAGGCACGCAAGTTACAATGGGAGAATTACGACAGGAAGAACCGACTCCAATTCCCGTCAGCGACCAAGAATGTGCCCGATATCATGGCGGTGGTTTCGGAGAAATGGCAAGCGTACCGCATCGGCATGCGTGACCGCGTACTACACTCGATGCTGTTTGCGACCAACGAACACGAAGACACCTTCCTCTCCCGCATTCGGCTCCACCGGGACCAAGTGTTTTACTTGATCGATCCGGCCGGTGACGTCATGGCGAGACTGAATGCAGTTTGCGACTCGGCCGTGTTTGAACATTTCATGAATGCCGTCGTATTTCTCAATAGCTTGCTGTTTGCGATGGAGTACCACGGCATGGACGAAGACTATGCGAGGAAGTTGTACACGGCCGAGAACGCGTTGATTGTCGTGTACACGGCCGAGTTTTTCGTGGTCTGTGCGAGTGCTGGCGGGCTCGTTAACTACCTTAAGAACCCGTGGAACCGACTCGACTTTGTGATTCTCACGTGCGCGTTCTTCGAGTTCTTCTGCCTCGCGACGTCGCTCGTGCTGTATAGTGACGCATACACACGCGCGATTTTTGTGCTGCGGCTCTTTCGACTCGTGCGGCCGTTTCGCGTAATCCGCAAGAAGAACGAACTGCTCCACGTACTCGACGCCGTGATCGCCAGCGTTCCGGCGTTCCTCAGTCTCACGGCGTTCCACCTCATGATGAACTCGCTCTTTGCAATCATCGGAATGAATCTTTTCGGCGGCAAGTTCCCGTTGGCGATGCGATCGCACTTCAACACGTTTGGGGACAGCATGCTGACGCTCTTTAAGATCTCGTGCGGTGGCGACACATGGAAAGTGTTTTACGCGTCACTCAGCGTCACTTCGTTTGGCGTCGCGCTGCTCTACTACATGGCCTACTTTATGCTGTGCAGCTACATCATCTTGAATTTCATGCTGGTCGTGCTGCTTCGCAATTTCGCCATGAAAGAAGACGAAAAGAAGCGCACGCTGAGCAACTTGTTTCAAGACCGCATGCTCACCATGCAGCGCGTGCACCACTTTGACGAGTACTCGTTTCTTCAAGACTTTAGCGACTTGTACAAGAACGATATCATGTACGCGACACTATCGGGCAGTGCCGAGAAGCGCGCCAAGATTGGAATGTCAACAACCGAGGAAATGACATTTCGATTGCTCAAGATTTTGCCGACGTCCGACTTCTTGAAGATAAAAGGATACAGTCAAAAGGGCACGAGTTCTGGAGGTAGTGGTGGTGCTGGGTCTTTATCGCCTTCACGCGTCCACGGCGTCAAGTATACTCGTCTGGATGCCAGTTCACCAAGACGCTTTGCGGCAGTATCGAGTGGCGCGACTGAAGATTTTGGTCCGGGTCTTCGTGGGCGGATTCGTCGGTTCTTCAGTGGCGAGTGGATCACGGCGGATGTCTCTCTGTTTCTCTTCCCACCGCATTCACGGTTCCGACTGCGTTGCAAGCGGCTTGAAAAGGAGACTGACAAGTTCATTTTCACGTGCATTGTCATTCGCACGGTGCTGCTCCCTCTGCAAAGTCCTGTGTATGGCAACCTGATTCAAGAGTTCAACAGGCTGACCGATGTGCTTTTCGCGTTCGTGATGCTCTTCGAGTTTACGATCAAGGTCGTTTCGCGCGGGTTTCTGCTCACGCCCAACAGCTACCTGTCGACACCCATGAATCAGCTTAATATGGTCGTGCTCATGGGCTGCTCGCTGCTTTTACTGCTGCCTCGCTCGACAATGGTCACACTGTTTCGTCTCGGCCGCGCGTTCGGGCCTGTTCGTGTATTTTACCGCGTCAAGATGTTCCGGGTCATTATTGATGCACTCAAGCATTCGCTGCGGCAGATCTTTTACTGCGTCGTCATCACGCTGTTTCTCTTCTACTCGTTTGCGACGCTTGGTATGCAATTCTTTGCGGGCAAATTCTCGCTGTGCAATGACCCCGGCGTGGCCTCACATACAGAGTGCGAGGGTTTCTTCTGGAACACCAAGACCGGCATATTGACGCCGCGCGTATGGGGGAACCTTGCCGGCATGCACTTTGACAATATCAGTGGTGCCATGGGCTCGATCTTTGTGCTAGTGACCAAGAAAGGATGGCTGCCCGTGCTCAACCTCGCGATGGATATCGTCGGTGGCGAACACCAGCCCGTCCAGAACGCGTCGGCGTACTTTGCGGTCTTTTTCGTGGTCGTGATCTTCATCACACGGTTCTATATCCTCAAGGTCTTTTCGGGCATCATCATCAACAACTTTCGGTGCTACAGTGGAACCCTGCTGCTGAATAACCTGCAGCTCATCTGGATGCGCAACCGCCTCGCAGTCATTCAGCTCAAGCCCAAGTACCCGCTCCCGCAAAACAAGTGGCTCTTGCAGGCACAGATCTTTGTGCAGACTCGTGCGTTCCGCATGTTCACAAGCTGTGTCGTGATGATCCACGTGATCCTGCTGGCGTGGTACCGCTCGCCTGTGGGGCGCGAGTTCTTGGACGATTTGAATGACGACTTGAACGGCGTGGTGTCGACCAACGAAGAGCGCGGCGTCTGGTGGCTTCACTACGTCTTTTCGATGATCTACGCTATCGACGCCACGATGTGCGTCGTGTCGATGGGCTGGAAGGATTTTCTCATGAAGGGGTTCACGTGGCGTACCACAAATAGCGTGACGGCATTTATCATGCTCGCAGGACCCTCGCTGACCGATTCACCCGTGCTGCTTGTGCTGGGGATGACGCGCGCATTTGATTTCAAGCATATTTCGCTCGTGCTGGAGCGGTTCTACTCGATCCGCACGCTCTTTGAGACGCTGCTCGCGGGCGTGCGCATGACGCTCAAAGTGTCGCTGCTGCTCGGCTATGGCGTGTTTGTGTTTGCGACATTTGGTATGCAACTCTTTTCGCTGACGCGATGGGGATACGGACTGGACGCCAACCTCAACTACGTGACGTTTCCGACCGCGTTCACGACATTCGTCAAATTCACGGCCGGCGAAGACTGGTACGACACGTACCATGCCAGCAGCGTGACGCCTCCAAACTGTGTCTCTTCGGGCTCGCTGACGTGGGCCAAGTACAATAGCGACTGTGGCTCGCCGCTACTCAGCACCGTGTTTTACCACACATTTTACGTGCTCATCACGCTCGTCCTCCAGAACTTGTACGTCGCAACCATGGTCGATACGTATGTGTCAATCTCGGCGGTGGGCAAGAACCAGGAAGAGTCATTGCAACTGCTGGGCTTTCAATCGGATGACCTGCGCCATTTCCAGGCCGTTTGGAGTGAGTTCGATCCGGAGGCTTTTGGTTACTTGCATCGCCGCCATTTACTGAGTTTTCTCTCGCGGCTGCAAGCGCCGCTGGGCATGGGCACGGCTCAAGACATGGTCACACGTGCGATCGCGCGAATGGATCTCGATACTGTGACGCCTACGATCCGCGCACGTGTGGAGCAACAAGTCCACTGGGACCGCAAGAACATATTTCAAGACATCGACGCGCGCGTGTGTGAACTAATATTGCGGCTGCGCATCATCCACGACGACCACATGGGCGCCGACTTTACGTGTCCACCGTCGATGATTCGTTTTACGGATCTGATCGTCGTGCTGACGTCCCGCATCGTGCCGCTCGAGAGTTTGACTGTTCAAGACAAGGTCGACGAGCTCGCTGTGCGTGGATACGTACGTCGCCATCGCTCTGCCATCCTGATCCAGTCGCTCTTCCGCATGTTCCGCGTGCGACGACGACGCAAGCGTCGCTCGTGCGCTCGCGGTGTGATGATGACACGACAGGCAAGAAACTTCCGGAACGACTTGGAGTTGGCATCAGTGAAAGAGTCACGGTCACGACGCGCCTCGGAGCTGATCGCCATCACGTCGCATGGCGAGTGTGCCGTCCCAGCGGCGGCGGAGGCGTTGGTGCAGGCATCTATCATGGCCACATTACCTGGCGATCTGATCACAGTCTCGCTCGAATAATCAAGTGGTTCAAGGGTTCAAGTGGAGAAGGCTGAAGAATGACACAAACGGTATTGATTGTTACGGCATACGAAAGAAGAATCCGTCATTCGACGTCGATCCAGCGTCGGAAGTGTCCAGGTGCTCCGACGGAGACGCCGCGCTCTGGCTGATCCTATACGCGAAGGTGGTCCCATTGGGAAGACTGCCAATACTGTTGTGGTGAAGGTTGTCACTGGTACCGCGATGGTGATGGTAGGGGCTCGACATTTCGCCGTGGAAGGAATCATTTGGCGGGAGCGACATGCGCGCTGTGGGTGATCGTGCCAGCGTATCGATGGGAGACAGAGGTGGTATTGCCGCCTGCGTCATACCCTCAATGGCCTCGGCGAGCCGTTGGCGACGCACAATCTTCTGTCGGTATTTTTGTACGTGGGTCATCTTCGTGCTGACCACGTTGACGACTTCCTTCCAGGGACCGTGGCGGAAGCGTTCAAGGCCAAGCAGAAAGCGTTGGTGCTCTTCGAGTGTCCAGAGGTTATTGCGAGGCTCTCGAGTCTTCGGTTGCGCTGTGTTTTTCTTCTTCGGATTTCCAGGGTGTCGGGTGCGGGTGGAGACGACGATGGCTGATCTGCCTGAGGCGTTGGCGGAAGCGTGGGCTGAGATGATGAGAGAATGGTCGGCGGCAATCGAATCAGCTGCTCCGAGCCGGGCGACGTGGCCATGAAGTATTGCTGCTGGACGCGCCACGAAATGGTCATGCTGAATTATCCAAGGCTGCGAAAGCAAGCAGACTTGGGAATGTGGGAAGTCTGAAGCCTTTGGGTGGAAATTGTTGAATGAGAGGCACACTGCACATGTAAATTTACTTCCTTTCGATTAGAACGCATCCGCCGAGCGTAGGTACAGACAGCACGAAGGCTCCAATAGGGGATCTCGTATTCCGTCTCGTTCGGCTCTTTGTCGCCAATACTTTACGAATCAAATAGCATGAACCTTGCTCCTTCAACGTAAGGTACCCGTGAAGGCACCAGGAGTCAAAAAAATCCAGTGCTGGTGATGACAGAACGCCACACTCTACAAAAACAATAATGATAAAGAAGGGCGAGAATGCTGAGTTCATAAACCTCGTTTTGATAAGTTGATTATGTAAAGTAATAATAGCAGGAGAATATCTGTGACGTGGAGTCACATGTCACATATTGCGCGTTAGGCAGTTGCGTGAGCAAGCCGTGCCATCAACAGAACCATTCACAACCACAACGAGTTCTCCGAGGAATCGAGGTCTTCGGCAATGGCCGGTGAGGCAGTCTTGTCGTTCCCTTCCGCTAGACGTTCATGCCGGCGTTACCGGTTCACGACGTCTATCCGCATTGCTAATAGGTACAGTACTGTCAGCGACAATGTCTCTCATCAGCTGAGGCTCTGTACAGAAGCTAAGGGGCGCTCGCATACACGGAATATTTGGTGCTCCAGTCGGTTTCGAGCCAAGGCATATCGTGCGCACGACTCGTGCGTATGATACGAAAACAGGGTCGCTGTTCGTGCTTCCTCAGGTGAACCCAAACTCATGTTAACTGGTATGCTTCAGGCCATGTGTTGCCCGGTTTGCTGTCGGAGCCATTTCCACACAAAGCCCAAGAAAGCCACACAAGTGTGCAAAAATGACGATTGTTTGATTGATGAGTGTGTACAGAAGGATGGAGTTGGCACGATAGCAAACGCCACGGATAGAGTGTGGCCGACACTGTGCCACGGGTGGTCCACTAGCATACAGTAGGTAAAGTACAGCAACACTGGGATTCCCCCCAATGCTCATTCTCAACATTTCGTGAGACTAGAGACGCTCCACGTGAAGGCTCCATGCGTCCGGGTCGTCGATGGGCTCGAGGCTATTGATCAGCGCCTTCAACGCCAGATCATTCTCCATGCAACCAAAGCTGTTGGCGAACGAGTCGTCAATCGCTCGGCTGGCAACATGCGTTGGGCTGCCGACAGTCGTAGTCGCCAATGGCTTTTGCCCATAGGGAACCGGAACCACGGCCACTTTCGTGTCCGCAGCTGCCGTGGGCACTTGCTGGTGGCGCTTGATCTTTTGGCGATACTTTTGCGCGTGGGTCATGGTTTGGCGGGTCGTTTTCGTGCGCACGACTGCGGCGATTCGCCTCCACGGTCCTTGAGGAAACAGCTCGAGGCCGTGGAGGAAGCGATCGTGTTCTTGCGCCGTCCAGAGATTCGATCGTCGCTTGGGGGCGTTGTACTTGGATGTATCACTGCACGTGTACGTGATGTGCGGCGCCATGGACCAGTAGTCGATCTGGCCCAGCAGCGTCAGCGGCAAGCGAATGATCTCTCGGTGGGGTGCGGACGAGCCGGAGGAGGCAAAGAACTGCTGCTGGACACGCGACGAGATGGTCATGGTTTGTTGGGTGTGTGGGTGGGGTGGTCCGACGTCTTGGCGTGGGTGAATTGAGAAATGATGACCATTGGGCACAATGTTGGACTTGGGGGAGTCACTGCCATGACCATGCGACGTGGATCTGAATCAACTGCCCGCACATGGGACCTTGAAGGCGGACAGATGCCTCAAAGGAAACGATGGCCACTCATCTCGGTCGGAAAACACGCCATCGACGTAATGATCAGCACTTTAAGAATGCCTCCCATATCACTACCGCCAGTTTTACACCCGACGCTTGGTCTTCCCAAGAGCCATTCTATTCCGTAATCCACGCTGACTCAAGCAGACCCGTCAGAAGCACGATCGAATCGGTACAAGCCACGGACTCGATCAGTCGTGCCTCGCACTCTTCTCCCATGGATACAGGATTCCAAATTCCAAAACAGAGGCGGATATTCCCTCACTGTGATTGGTAGGGAAAATGGTTTGGTCGAATGGGCGCTTCGAAAAAAATAACAGATGAGAAACTGCGTCTCGGTTTCTGGCGACCGTGATTCCACGACCACCGATAGATGCTATATAGTTTCAATACCAAATATGCTTATACAGGTTTAGCGCACAGTTATGTAGGTACACCTCTTTGTTGCTATATTTCGAGGGGGTCGAGCTGTCACCGTCAAACGATAATGGACGCAGTTTCTTGCGACAGTTTGGGAACCCCATTAGTACCAGCGATACTAATGCAAAATATGTTCGGCTGCTGCGTAGTTTGGACGCCGCATTTTAGATTATCCCAAATGCAAACGGTATCCACGGGGGTATCCTGATCTGAAAGATCGCGTCTCATCTTGAGAAGAGCAAAAATTGGAACAAACTATTTTGATACTGAACACAACACAGCAAATGGCCATGGGGAGCCTTGACGCATGTGGTGCAAGTGTCGCCATTAGGGATGTGGGCGTGGCGGCATGGAGAGCATCACCTATACAGGTCCCTCCATGATTCATGGATTCGTTCGTGTTTGTGATGCAGTGTCGCCATTGGGTGTGTGGGGGTGGCGGCAGAGAGGTTTCTCTGCTAAGCTCTACTGTTTACGGTATCGCCACACTTGCCGTGGCCGACATATGCTAATTCTTCCCAGTTGTTACGAAGGTATTATTTTATACTCGTCTGATTCGCAATTATTTGTAGGTGAGGTTCAACTCGACTTCATAAATTATGTGATGTAGGTGCGCTCCTATTTGCGGAACGCACTGAACGCGGCTCGACGGCACGCCGCAGCTGTCAAATACTCGACCTGTGCAGATCGGACAGAGCGACGTGCACAACAATACCATCCGTCGGTTGTCGAATAGAAACTGCGATCATGGGGTGCAAACAAATGTATCTTTGGCATGGATCAAGCAATGTCAAGGATATGTGGACCCTACGCGCTCCACATCCATCAACAAGAGCGAGAGGGGGGGGGGGGGGG
>JAADVZ010000445.1:0-24468 GCA_023335925.1 Pythium phragmitis
CCCCCCCCCCCCCCCCCCCCCAAAGCGTAAGTATGAGTATGGAACGAGGCCATCGGCTGTGCTTTCCTCACGCGCTTTCAAACAGGATCCGCTCCCGTTCGTCGTCGCGCAGCGTTCGCTCACACTCGAGCCGCAGCACACGGCGCTCCCGCCCTTCTCTCGATGGCGGCAGCCCCACGAGCACGTCGTTCTTGGGCGTCGCATTGTTCGGGTGCATGACAAACAGAAACGTCTCGTAGCCGCGTTCGCTGGCGCGCGTGGTGCGGTCACTCTCTAGCAGACTCTTGCACTGGCGGCGGCGGCGGTTGATGGGTGTCGCACTCACGGCAGCGTCGCTCGCGTGGCCAAAGTCGGCGGCGCGCGCGAGCACGTGGTACTCTGCGCGGGAGAGCACGGCCTGTAAGGTTTCTGACCGTGGATACGCGAGCGTGCTCTGCTTCATCTTGCCCACGCAGCACGGCGCGAGCACGAAGGCGGCGTTCACGGTGAGGCACTTTTCCATGGCCATGTCGGTGGCCTCGCCGCACGCGTGGAGCGCAATGCCGACGTCGAACGGCGCGTCGTAGTCGTCGATGAAGCCGCAAAAGATCTCGACGTTCGTGAGCTGCGCGGCGGCAATCCGCTCTTCGGCTAAGTACGTCAGGAAAGCCCAGGCCGTGAAGTCAGTAGAATGGAGAGTGTCGAAGCAACAGTCCTACAGTACCGATGGCGAGCGATGGCTCCTTCTTGTCGAGCACGACGAACGTGCAGTGTGGGAAGAGGCACGCGAGCGGCAGCGCGACGTAGCCGCTGCCGGCGCAGAACTCGACCACGCGGTCTCCTGGGCTGAAGAGTGATCAATGAGTGAGTGGCTGGCTATGGAACGACAAGGGGTGGCGTAGTATTACCGCAGTAGTCGCTGGAGAAAGACGGCGAGGTTCTCGACCTGGTGGCGCTTGCGGCGCACGCGGTCTTGGGGCAACTTGCCATCGCGCGGGTGGATGCCCTGCGGCAGCGAGTCCCAGGGGATCACTGGATCGGGAGCGAGAGGAGATTCATCAATGGGGGTGTGGAGACAGCGCAGTGGGTTGCAGCGGTACGCGCAGTGCGTGGCGCCAAAGGCGTCGCCGTCGATGCGTCCGAGCACTTCTTCAAACCAGAGTTGGGACGCTTTCGGTGCGTTCAGGCGCTTCCGTTGGAGCTTTTTCTTGCTTCTTTCGCGAGACACCAGGGGCGATGCGTCAATGGCAGGTGTGGACACAGTGGCGGCGTTAGTGGGGGTCTCCTGCTCGCAGTAGAGCGCGTCCCATGTGCCCCATGTGCGGTCTGACAACACGCCATTCATAGCGGTTGGTGGTGATCAAGTTGCAGCCATGTTACGGCTTCTTCTAAAACCGATTGGACTGTTTCTCGACATTATCGACAAAATGATACATATTATTTGACATTTTGGACACTTCGATGTCAAATGGCTGCGCAGGTGCAGACGAACAGTGGACGGCCCTGCGATGACGGACCGTCCGCTAGGGCGGGTGCAGTGGACGAGCGGACGTATCCATCCGTCAAAGATCGATGACGATCAGGGAGAGACGATGCCAAAAGCAATGAGAGATCTTGCTCCATTTGCTTCTCCGACTTACAACGGCGTCACCGCGGGCGGATATCGGCTTGAACTACAGTACAGTGCGCACTTTCTTCCGTGATATCCATGGATACACTGTGCAAGCGGAAGGCAGCCATTTCCGTCCGCCTCCCCTAGTCGCTGACACATTTCCTCGAGCCCTGATTGGCGTTTGGCGGACCGCACGTCCCCCTTTCGCTCCATTCCCTTTGACTCGCCCCATTCCCGCCACTTCATTGGCTCCACCTCTATGCCTTGTGTTGCCCAACAACCCAGCAGCTCTGGGTTATCAGCCTTAGAAACAAGGTTTTTCACGTCCGCTGTGAGAGAACCTGGTCCCCCTCCCCTTTCTCCCTCCCGATGACGTTGGTGTTGGTTTTCCGGAACCTTTGGGCGTCTTCGCTCGGCCAACCATCCGATTCGATCCGACCAGCCGAGACGCTCCACTCCGCTCTCTCTCCGCCTCTCCGCCCTCCACCTCTTTGTTTCTGTCAGGTGGCTTCCCTCCTCCCCGCCGCGCAAGTCTCACTTTGGAATTTCCCTTCCGTCACCCCTCTTCCTCCTCTACCAAGTCCCCCCAGTCACCAACCATGACCTCTGGCCGCACCTTCCTCTTCACGTCCGAGTCGGTCAACGAAGGCCACCCGGACAAGCTCTGCGACCAGATCTCGGACGCCGTGCTCGATGCCTGCGTGGCCGAGGACCCGAACTCGCGCGTGGCCTGCGAGACCTGCGCCAAGACGGGCATGGTCATGATCTTCGGTGAGATCACGACCAAGGCCAACGTCAACTACGAGAAGGTCATTCGCGACACCATCAAGCAGATCGGCTACGACGACCCGGCCAAGGGACTCGACTACAAGACGGTCAACGTCATTGTCGCGATCGAGCAGCAGTCGCCCGACATTGCGCAGTCCGTGGACTCGGTCACCGAGGAGGACGTGGGCGCCGGTGACCAGGGCATCATGTTTGGCTACGCTACGGATGAGACCGCCGAGTACATGCCGCTCTCGCATGTGCTGTCGACGCAGCTCGGCTACCGTCTTACGGAGGTGCGCAAGAACGGCACGCTCGACTGGGTGCGTCCGGACGGCAAGACCCAGGTCACGGTTGAGTACAAGGAAGAGGACGGCCGCATGGTCCCGCAGCGCGTGCACACGGTCGTGATCTCGACCCAGCACTCGGAGGAAGTCACGAACGAGCAGATCGCCGCCGACCTCATGAAGCACGTTATCCAGCACGTGATCCCGGAGAAGTACCTTGACGACCAGACCGTGTACCACTTGAACCCGTCGGGACGCTTCGTCATTGGTGGCCCGCACGGCGATGCTGGCCTCACCGGTCGCAAGATCATCATCGACACGTACGGCGGCTGGGGCGCCCACGGCGGTGGCGCCTTCTCGGGCAAGGACACGACTAAGGTCGACCGTTCGGCGGCGTACGCCGCGCGTTGGGTCGCCAAGTCCCTCGTGGCCAAGGGCTTTGCCGCGCGTGTGATTGTGCAGCTCTCGTACGCCATCGGTGTGCCGTACCCGCTTTCGATCCACGTCGACTCGTACGGCACCGTCAAGAACGGCCTCACGGACGGTGACCTCGTCGAGGTCGTCAAGAAGAACTTTGATTTGCGCCCGGGTGTCATCCAGCGCGACCTCAAGCTCAAGCGCCCGGTCATGCAGAAGACCGCGGCCTACGGCCACTTCGGCCGTGATGACGAAGACTTCACGTGGGAGCATGTCAAGGAGATCACGCACACGGCCTAAGTCTGTGTCTGCCATGCATTTTCGCACGCACACGCTATAGCCCGTGGCGTCGTCTCCTGCCTGTAGCGTGTAATTTGGTCGGCGCCTCCGTGGGTTTGGCATGCACGTCAAGCGAGCATCGCTTGGCCGTCCATGCCCCCATTGCTGAGGGTCTTGCCCATCATAATGACAATGTTCCCCATCCACTGCGTTTGCTCAACCAACCAAGAAAACTTCTGAATAAATTTCCCAACGTTACGTTTTGTTCTCGGATTTAGGCGCATGTGTAAATTACGGTATCTTTCATGAATCTTTCCTCATCTTCAACTTTGCAACTGGCATTTGCCACGCTTGGCCAATCCATCGTGAACCCATTTGCCAAGTGTACAGCCATGGCGCTCTTCGTGCGCGAGCAGCTTCTCACGATGGCGCGCTATAACGTGTGGGCGACGCGGCATCTACTGTGTGCGTGTGACGCGCTGTCCGACGACGAGTACCACCGTGACGTCGGGCTCTTTTTCCAGAGTGTCCATGGCACGCTCAACCACATTGCCGTCGCTGAGCACGACGTCTGGTTCCGCCGCGTCCACGACCACGAGAGCCCGCGCGACGTCAATCTCGGTCGCGAACTGGAGAGCGACCGCACGCAGCTCAAGCAAATGCTCATGACCAAGGCCGAGCGCTGGCTCCCGCTGCTTGAACACGTGGACGACGCGACGCTCACGGGCTTCTTCGAGTACCAGTCGCTGTCGGGCAAACCGCACAGGCTGCCGTTCGTGGCTACAATGATGCACGTGTTTAACCACGGTACACACCACCGCGGTCAAATCACCGCGGCGCTGAGCATGCTCGGCCACGAGAGCCCCAGCATCGACCTCGTGTACATGCTCCAAGAAGAGCAGGCCAAGCCATCATCGTGAGCCGCCTCACTTTGGTGATTTACGAGTGCAGCTGCTCACTTCCAGAGCCTTCATACGTGCTTCTTGGTCTTGTAACTCGAGGATCAGACCCGTGAAGGCTGCAGCTTCACCGAATACACTTGTCTCAAAATCCGAACGCTCCGTGTCGCGATCAAACGGTCCCACTTTGGTTGGGCTGGAACGGTGTGATAGGCGATCGCCAAGACACTTCTCCAGTCTGCGTTGTCTGCGGTCGTGCTCTTGTTGCAGCAATTGATCAATCGGTTTGAATCGGTTCATGCGGCTGAGCTCTTGCGTGCGCTCCGATAGCTCGGGCGAGAAAGAACAACGTGCATCTTCAGCTGCTTCTTTCAGTCTCTCCTGGCCGCAAGACAACAGAAACTCATCAGCCGTGGAGCCGATGCTTTCACCATAACGAAAACTTACTTCTCTCGCTCGCTGAAACTGCTCTTGACGCCGCAGGAACTCAATCATATCTACCTCTCGCGCGTGGACTCGACTTCTCTCGACTTGAGAGCCCTCGTACCCTTGTATTCCGCACCTGGACGCCATGCCGAGTCTGTAGAGACGATCGAACACCTCGACCGAAGGCTGTCGAGTGCCCTTGCGATCAGTGTTCGCTTTCTTCGGGACTTCGGTCTTCTTGATTATCTTGGCCCCTTTATACTTGACGCCAACGTTTGCATACTTTGACGGCGGAGTGAAGAGATGTGGTTGGAACGTGCACTCTTGCTCCTCTCGCAAGAACAGGTCCCGTTCTACTTGCATTTGCAACTCGAGCTTCCTCCATTGCATATCCTGCGCGACCTGCGCTTGTAATTCAAGTCAAGGGCTATACAGAAGCACGCACGGAACCATGACTGCTTACCTCGTAGTTCCGCTCAGCGGCATCGGCGGCGCTCTTCTGCGATACAATGCTGCTTTGTCTCGCGATGAAGTAGGCGTCTTCCTGCCGCCTCCGCTCTTCCAACACTGCCAACTTTTTCATTTCTGGACAAAGGAGGGAAGCAGTCAGGTAGCCATACCTCCTCAGTCAGCAAATGGTTGAGCTTACGCTTCGAGAGGGCTTCGTCTCTCCATTGATGGAGTCGTTGTGCCGTTACCATCGATTGCTGCAAGGACACCGCCTTTCTCGTGTCGCCGTGAGACCCGTGGGGTGCGCTTGAAGACCCTATGACATCCGCCTTGGAATGCGAGCATCCACTGGCCCGTGGTGTTCGTGGTTTGGCGAACATGTATGGTGGCCGCGTTGTTATGCCGACTCGGCTAAAATCTCTGGACACACGGTCAGACAAAGCCAAAAAAAACGTCAATAGCGACCTCTGGATCTTCGTAACCGCATTGTTTCACTTTATTTGTACGGTGCATCATCGAGAACTTTTCACGTGAGATGTTGATGGTGGGCGAGCTTCCTGCTGGATAACGTGTGCTCGATCCCACGGGCATTGGCGCGTATCGACACCGTCGCGAGGACTCGCATCATCTACTCGCACCAGACGGCCCCAACATGCACGACAAACCGAGTGGCCGCAAGGCTTCATAACCACAACGGCATCGGCATCGCAGCACAGCGGGCACACAGAGTCCATCGGCTGAACTCCATGACTGCTTGATGGCGATGACTCTTCTGCTTTTCCTTCTTCCAGCAATGAAGTGTTAAGCGAGCCAACGAGACTCTGACGCCGGCGTCTTCGACCAGCTGTGGCACTCGTGTCACCATCAGATCGACGCCGTTTCGCGTTGCTTGGCGAGCTGAGATCACTCGAACCTTGAGCAGGGGGCACACCGAAGTGCGCTCGTACATCTTCCAAGTTCACCTGATCCAGACTTCGTCGACGGCTTGTTGATCGACGACGCAATTGGTCGTCATCAGAGCTAGTAGAATCAGTTGTCGGGGCAATTTGACCCGTCGGTTTGACGGGTTGTCTCTTGATCATCTCAGCGACACGGGCTCCAAAACTGAAGCTGGCCTTGGACAAGGCGCTCTCGCTGACCAGATCACGCCACTCCGCGAAGTCTTCGCATGCTGGCAGAGGTATTGATTGCCACTTCAAAATCAGCGCGGGATCGACAAGCGCGCTGTGACGGATATCGATTCCAAACAGCCTGCACTCTTCATTTGAGGAGGTGGCCGGAGAAGCTGGGCGTACTTGAGGGGGTGCTCCGGACCGGCCACACGATTCTGGATAAAGTGGTGATTCTTGTTGGTTGCTGCTGACGTTGGAAGCCACAATTCTGGGCTCGACCATGCGTATGACGGAATGAGATTCGGGATGCTCAGCTTCAACAAAATTGATGTATCGCTCTCGGTACAAACTGGACGACAGCGGCTGCCGTGTGATTGTATCTGTGTACTGGAGGACATCATCACGCGACTTCCCACATCGAGCTCGGGTGTGCAGCTCTCGCTCTTGCTCGCTCAGTGCCCAGTCGCGGGTCAATTTCTTGATTTTTCGATCGAGTTCAATGCATGTTCGCTTTCGGTACGCCAGGTCAGCAGAGAAATCGGGAATTCGTGAAGCCAACGGGCCAACATGGTAGTGACTTGAAGAATAAATCTGTTTCCAACGAATAATGGCGTCAGTTCACAATTCACACGCACGATAGTGCATCACATACAATAAGATATTACCTTCTGCGCAATCGCGATTGCCTCAGTAGACCCTTTTTCAAGCTGAACGTACCGACGGACCAGCTCTCGGTTTGCTTCTCGGAGACTGTCGGGATCTTGCACAATCGGTGGAGTCACCGATGTCAACGCGTCAGTCAGGACGTTTTCCGGTGTCTGCTCACGCGAACTCGGCTGCGATCGTGGTGCGTTCGGACTCGAGGGCGCGTGGCTATTTTGAAGAGAAGGCTGCCTCACAATTATCGATTGAGGCGATGACTCGGGCGAAAAGACGTCGTCCACTTGCTGTCGATTGAACGCTTCAAGCACTTCGTCCCGATTGCGCGCGTCGAAAAATGGCCCTGCAATAAAATATAAACCATAAGTGTGAATGGTACGTCCCTCGCTTCCAAAGACGCGTGTAACACGTACCGGGCATGAACGTGATCTCGAATTGTGGGCCGCTGCGGAGCGTGAAGGTGATTCCCTGCATCGTGTTCTGCACGCGTGTCTCCTTAGCGTCCAAGATCTCGGTCGTGCTGAGAAACACCGTGGCGGTCGACTTGCTGCTTCCCTTTGGCGTCTTGAGGGCGTCTTGCCTGTCCAGCAACGGCAGCCTATCACGCATTAGACGTCTTCCCCTCTCTCTACCGCATTACACAGCGCACCCGCGTCTTACCGGTTCGTGATATCCTGAAACTCCTTCTTGCGTCGCGCCTGCGCGTTGGAGTCGGACGCCTGGGCCTGGATCCACAGTACGCCGCCGTCTTCCACGCGTCCGCTGCTTTCCGATCGACCGCGCGGCACGAGAAAGACCGAGCCGAGCCCGCCGTCGACGCGCATGCCATCGAATTTAGCTGCAACGTGGTGGTACTCTTTTGCGCGGCGCTGCGGCCCGCGGCGGAACTCATCGAGCCGGCGTTCCGACCACCAGAAGCGGCTCATGGCCACGACGTCCAGTCGTTTGGGCTCCACGTCGGCTCTCGAAACCAGACCAGCGCCGTCGCGCGCAGACACCGTCGATGAGCGGTTGTCGAACATGTCGGAGAGCGCGCCAAAGCCGTAGATATCTTCCTCGTCCTCCATCGCGTCGGCGCCGTGATTTCCCTTTTGGCCGAGGATTCCCTTTCCTCGCGAGGGGGAACGGACTCTGATGCGCGCCAAAAACCACCAGACGTGGTTGAAAATTCAAACGATAGAGGCTATATATGTATCACGATACGCAGGGTATCATTTATAACTGTTTTTTGTGGCTACCTACCACTAGTTATTGTGATAGTTTTAGAAAATAATCGTATATAGGAGGATTATCTGCATAACAAATATTTTCTATCCGTTATTAACTTTAGAGATCATGTGATGTTGCATAACACGATGTTTTTAACTGAATGTAGCCACGCCAGGGGTGGCTACACTCAAATTTGGGCTCATCCTCACCGGTGCCTGACTCATCAATGTGGAAGTGGTGTTGGTCACAGCGCCATGCATGACTCGTTGGGTGCCATGGAGTCTCGATACCATATATAGCATCGAACGAGACCAATCCAAGTCGCGCAAGTTTAAAGGAACGCTCCATCCGACGATCTAGAAGCAATAACAAGGAGACAGTCATTCGGCACAATTTCCTTCCCTGTTCCGTAAAGCTCGGCGCGAACAGAGACCAGCGAACATTTCGGTGCAATCGGCTCCAAGACGTATCTCCAAACGGATGCGATTCTTTTGCTCCATGCCTGTGCGACCGACTGGCTACTGTGTAGCTCACTCTCTACATCCCGTTCCCGCAAGCGCCAAATTTGCACGCGAGATGGGATGTTCGAATACAGTGTTGCACGTCCCATCACGCCAGCTCCGGTAATGGAATGTTGTCTGGATGATCCACACATCTTCCTTCGAATCCGATCACAATTAAACACGCGCCTTAGAAAGCGTCTATGTCTCTGCTTCAACCTCAGCATTGGGCAACTTTTTGTCACCGATACCGGTAATGGCAGTTTGCCACTACCGGTACCCGAACCTGCCCCATTGTGACAAAGTATGTCAGTGGCAAAGGAGCAGGTCTGTTGGCAAAGGAGCAGATTTCTCGTATCGACGCACCTCGGCCAAATGCTGACCAAAGCGGATGGCCAGCATTGGAAAGCCAGTGTTCCAGATCGGCGCACATATGGACTGCGTGGTTGTGGCATAACCAGCTCTGGTTACGTCCAATCAGTTTATGACCATCTGAATTGGCGTAAACGCGGACACCAACACCTATTGACAGACCCGACGTCAGTCAGGAACGAAGAGGAATGTTTGCCCGACCGAAGCGTTAAAACCCTTCGGTCGGGCGGGGCGAACTTCATTTTTGCCTCAGAGCCTTCACCATGGCTGGTCGTGAAAGCTCCAAGATTGCGACCAAAGTAACAGAGCCAGCCTATTTCTTTTCTTTGGTCTTTCCAAGTCATCAGGTCGACGTCTAATCGCAACTTATCGTACACTGTACGCTGCAAGATCGTCAGCTTAGAAAAATCATGTATGCGACAGATGAGGTCACAACTTGTTCGTGTCCATGTGACCAGCTCGAGGTTTTCTCCTCAAAACCTCAAATTTCTTTCGCTCCCCCGAGGTTATTCCACTTCAATTTGAGGTGCAACCCTCTATCACTAGGATCCCTCTGGTTGTCGGCGCAAAAAGACACGCACCAGATGAAGATTGCGACTCGACGGTGCCACCGACACGTACGCGAGTGGGACGACTCTGTGATGGCTGGACGCCAGCGCCGCGGATGGCTTGTGTCGCTTTCCATGGATTCCGGCTCGCTGTCGAACAGCGGCTGTCCTGCCTGTCGTGCCTAGCGTCGCGTTGAAGCCTCATAGTCCAACCACCTCGGTCGCGCACGCACGCTTCGGTCGTTTGTCCCATTACGGTAAACCATGGCCGACGTGCACACTGACAACCAGCACTTGGAGGCGGTGGCGGCCGTGACGAACAGCGCGCACAAGAAAGAGATCAAAATCGCCGCCCACGACGCCGCGGCGAGCGACAACCAGCGCACACATGACGACGTCTCGGAGGACACCGAGATGGACGTGGAGCGGCGTCTCACGTGGATCGGCGAGGGGCTTCTGGATGGAGAAGGACTCGAAGCCGTCCAGCAGTTCATGAACCTGCCGCCGTCGCCACAGAAGCCGGCCCCACATGTTCCACGCACAGAAGAAGAGAGGGCCAAGGAAGCCGATGAACCACCGGTACGGATCGAGCGGTCGGGGAGCAAGCTGCTCGATTTCTTGGCAAAGGAGGAAGGCTTCACGCCTGACGTCAAGCCCACGGTCGTCGCTACGGCGCGGCCGCCACCGCCAGCAAAGCCTGTCGCGACGTCGGCTGCAGGAGACAAGCGCCAGAACAAGTTGCTCGACTTTATCGCCAGCGACGTTGGCGAGCGATACCTGGATAACCTGTACCAAGAGGACAGCGACGACGAAGCGAGCAGCCACGGCGACGCCACGAAGCCGGAGGAGACCACGGACAACCAAGCGCGCAAGCCGACCACCACCCAGAACAACCGTCTGCAGGCATTCCTAGCACGCGAGCGTGGAGAGCGCGTCCATGATGTCGAGAAGACTAGTAGCGAAGACGGTGAACCGCGACGACCCGACCCACATAGAGTGTCCATCAGCATTGTGACGCCAGAGATGGCGGCGGAAGCCCTCGCAAGTGAAGCGACCACGCGCGCTCGGTCCGCGTCCCCAGAGCCGACGCCTGAAGTGACACGGCCAGCAGCACCTGAAGATGCCAGCAAATCCAATGCACAAGCTCGTGTTAACCGCAACAAGCTCGTCGACTTTGTCAAGAACGCACAGCCGCCGTCGCGGCCGAAGTTTGTGCTCTTCAGCCCAGAGGATCTTGTGAGCAGCAGCTCAGGGTCGGAGACGGAAGACGGAGCGTCGCCCACTGGGGACGTGAAGGACTTTCGCCTGAAGCGCTCCAAGCAGGATGCCAACCGCGTGCGGTTTGCCAACCCAGGATTGGATGTCCAGTCGGGAGTTATTCGCCAGGCCGTCACCGACCACTACGGTCGTGAAGAGCTACTTGATTTCGTGGCGGAGGTCGACATGAGTCCGGCTCTGCCGCGTTCCGAACGGTCTGCGGCTTCCCAAGAGCCAGCTCGTCGTGAATCTCCCACGCTTCGTAGAGATCCGCCCACTTCGCTGCGACAGGAATCCTCACAGCTCTCGAACGAGGAGTTGCCGGCGAGTGCACGCAAGCCTGACGGGCGCTTGGTGACGTTTCTTCGCAAGTTCTCGTCCAAGTCAAAGGCGAGCTCCGAAACGGGCGGTTCGCAGCGCGGTAGTCGATCCAACTCACCCGACATCTCCGTACGACACAGCGCACCACCGTCTGCGCATCAACTACCACCAGAACCATTCAAACCGGCTCCGTTTATTGCACGTTCAACCGCTCAAGTGGAACAAGGATCGACGCCGGTGGAAGAGACGATGATGTCAAACAGGTCTTCCTCGGGACTACGCATCTCAGAAAGCGACCCATCCAAGCGCACGGTGCTACTGACGTCGCTTCGTCAGCTGCTGGAGGATTGTGAGAAGCATGAGCTGAGCGACATCTCCATGATGCGCATGTCCATTCTGCTGTCGACTGTCAACCAAATCGTGCGGGATGACTTGCAAAAGGAACGACCCGCACAAAGCACCCTGCGTCGCGTGCCCAGTGCCGTGTCGACCGGTTCGTCGGACGGATCCACTGCGTCATGGGTGCGGTCAGGCAAGGAACAGGAAGAATATGAGCGCGGCCACACCACCACGACTTCGGACATTGCGCACCGCATCGAGAAGAAGTCGAAGTCGCCCGAGGCACGTGTGCTGTCGCCACAGCTCTCGCTGCACCCCGTGAACGCACCGATCGCAGAGGACGCGATGACCGCGTTTACTTTGTTTGAAACAGCGCAGAACATGGTCGAGATCATCCACGCGTTCAACAGGTTGCTCGACAGTTGTGGTATTAGCGAGGCGGCGGCACGCACGCCACTGCACGTGTACAACCACATCAAATCGGCGTTGTACAACCAGTTTTCGTTCCGCCAGAAGCAGCTCTTCCGACTGCTGAATGCCAAGCTTTCCGTGGACGTGTACAAGCGCCAGCCGTGCCTGCACAAGCGCGTGTGTGTCGTGGGCGCTGGCCCCGTCGGCCTGCGTGCAGCGGTCGAGCTGGCATTGCTTGGTGGCCAGGTCGTCGTGATAGAGAAGCGCAAGATGTTTAACCGCGAAAACATTTTGCACTTGTGGCCCTGGGTCGTCCAGGACCTAACGAGCCTCGGCGCCAAGGTGTTTTTCCCGCAGTTCTGCCACTCGTCGGCGTACTTCCACGTTGGCACGCGGCAGTTGCAGTGCATTCTGCTCAAGGTCGCACTGCTGATGGGCGTGAAGGTGTACCCGGGCACCTCGTTCGAGGGTCTTGCGTCCCCGGACGCGATTGTGAGCGACCGTAAGCCGTTCTACTCGGTCGTGACCAAGCCGCAGATGCCGTGGCAAGAGTTCACGGCCGTGTTGGGTGCGTGTGGCACCAAGGACAAGCTCAATGCGCACGCCGGTATCAAGCGCTTTGTGTTTAGCCGCAAGGAAGCGATCGGTCTCGTGTGCTACTTTCCCAACTTGGGCACGAACGAGGAGAAGAAGGTGAACGAGTTCTCGTGGACGATCCAGTTCAAGCAGCGCCTGTTTGCCAAGATGCGCGACATCGGCATTGACCTCGAAAATGTCGTGTATTACCGCGGCGAGTACCACTACATCGTGATGACGCCCAAGCGAACGAACTTGCTGCAGCAGGGTGTGCTCAAGATCAACTACCCGAGCGTGACGGATCTCGTGGCCGTCGACAATGTTGACCCTGGCGCGCTCAACGACTATGTGAGCCGGATCATCAATTTCTTTGAGATCCCGCAAAAGTCCGAGTTTGCGCGCGTGCGGCTATTTGATTTCAGCACGCGCACGCGCGCGGCGCAGGCCGCCAATGTACTAGCGTCACGTGGCAAGAAGCTGTACGTCGGTCTTATTGGTGACGCGCTCATGGAGCCGTTCTGGCCCGAAGGGTTGGGCACTTGTCGAGGATTCCTGGGTGCCATGGATGCTTGTTGGATGGTCTCGCAGATTGGCAAGCTGTCGGACGAGCAGATCCTGGCCGACCGCGAGCTCGGGTACCGCATTGTGCAGCACATTTCAGGCTTCCAGCGCGACGACCTCCAGAAGAATGTGCGCAAGTACAATGTCGATCCATCGTCACGATACACGATCCAGTACCCAACGAGCTCGTACTAGGCAATTGAGGCGTATACTACGTAGTCACGTAGTACACTAATTATTCACAACAGCAATCAATACCACCTTCTGCCGCCAGGTGGACATGAGCATTGTGCAGGCGAGTCACTTCTCCCACATCGGCGTTCAGTAATGTGACCACTTTGGGCTTCCCGAAGTGGGAAAAGTGTCCCCCTTTACAAAAACCGAGTTGGGGGAAAAGTGTCCCTCTATACAGATACCGTACACTTTACACTAACTCCATTTGCTGACAGCCAGTAAATTTGGAAGAGGAGGGCCAACATTGTGAAGTCAGGATCGAAACGGTACAGAGAATCATCCTTCTCGTCCGCGTCGCTGGCCTCAGCAAGGTCGCGTTTCTCCTTCGAGTCAAACGCTTTCATTGTTGTGCCTCACAAGCGGGAATAGTGTCATGCGCTCCACGAACACCACGTCGATACGTGTGTCGGTGTCTTCCTTCCAGACCTCGTCCGAAGGGGGCGACGTGGGACTTTGTGGCGAACCGGAGATGAACTCTATGAGCGATGCGGGTAAGCTGGCCATCCGCAATGAGTGGCGTCGGCGGCGCTTTGATACGGAGCCGCTATCCATCTTTGCGGCTGGCGTTGGGAAAGGCGGAATTGGTCACTTCAACATGGCCACATACCCGATTAATGTGTGCCACACTACCGCCTCATTCACTAGAATTGTGTGGAGATCTTAATGTAGGACACGCGGTTTCCCTTCATGTTGGGTTTTTCCCACCATCATTTCAAAGCGGAGAGAAAAAAACAAGATGGCGGGACGGGACGCGAGCCCCTCACGCGGCGGCCGCGCCGCGTCGCAGAGCCCCCGCCCTGCGTCCTCCCGGTCGAATACTAGCAGCGCGAACCTGTCGGCGTCCCAACGAGCAGCGGAGCGCGAACGGCTCGCGCTGAAAGACGACTTGGCGGCCTGGCGCGAGCGACGTGAACACCACCGGCTTCAGCAAAAGCAACCCAAGACGCCGCCCCAGCCGAGGCCGTTCAGCCTGATCACAACGAGTGGTCCCAGCGACGAGGAGAAGCAGCTCATTCTGCAGCGGCGCCGCGAGCTCATGCGTTCGCCGTCCAAGCAACCGCCCCCTGGAGCGTCGCTGCCTGTCCAGGCGAGACGAAACTCGAAGGAAGACTCGGCTTCATCCAAGATTCCGGGCGGACCGCCATTGGCGATGCGTGCGGATGCTGCAGCAAGTGGAGCGCAAGCGAAGCCGCCACCACGGACACCACCGCCACGTAAAGCCGGTCAAAATGGGCCTCGCCCCAGTGCGCGACCGCCACCGCCGCAGACGCCACCCCTTGCTCCACGACCGCCTCCCTCTCGTACCCTGGGGCCGCGTGCGCCGCATGGACAGCGACGAGAGCGATTGCCTTCGGAGCCGGCGAATGCACCGGTCGCGACGGATTTTGAGACTCCTCTCGTACCGTTGATGACGCTTTCGACAGAGACGCAACTGTCCTCCGAGCAGCAGCATTCTCAACAGCAGCGCCAAGCGACTCTCCCGGAGCCGGAAGATGCGTTCGTGCCCCTGCGTGAGCTGCCTCCTTCCCCACCCGTCGTGGACCAGCCGCGACCGACGACTTTCGAAGCAGGCCAGCAATGGATCCATCCCAAGTCTGATGGAGACGCAGTGGCGAACGTCGAGCCTTCTGTAATTGAGACGAAGACACCAAGCGTGCCATCGCTGCTGCCACCGGTTCCCATGACACCTCCACGTCGTGCCGACTCGAAGAACGAGCGTGGGAGCTCTCTGACTCCAGTAAGTGGAAGTCTGCAAGCGAGTCCTGGAAAGCAGGTCCGCTTTGCTGAGGACAAGACCGTGGGGTGTCAAGATCGTGGAGGTGGCCAAGTATCGAGTGATGACAACAGCATGGTGCATGACACCGCTCATGACTTGTCTGACGATGAGCTCACCGACTCGCAATCTTCACGGGGGCGTGAAATGATGGAACGAGAGCAACTGCTGAGCGAAGTCGACGAGCTGATCCATCAGCACACTGAAGAAGTTATCGTGACCGACCATCTTGTGCACCGTCATACAGCTGCGGATGGCCATGAACGCATTGATGAGAGAGTCTCAAGGACTCACACAGAAAAAAGCACTTTCGAGCATGTCTTGGAGGAGAAGACTCCGGACGAGCGACTGCCAGACGAAGACACTTCAGTGCTCGCTGCCGCAACGGATGATCAAGCTGATGTTGGAGTTTGTCGTGACCTTTCCAGCCTGGTCGGGCATCACGTGGAGGCAAAACCAACCGAAGATTCCGCATCTGCCAACGGCAATGGCGGTGAGGTTGGAGTCCACGATGGTAAGAACGCTGGTTCCGGAAGTGGTGTCAGGCTACGCGTGGTGAAGTCTCGGCTTGGTGCAGGCAGTGAAGAATCGTCGTTACCAATTCATCCATTGGCTACGGAAGCTCATCAACGAATGTCTCACCTCCGAAACGCAATGGTCGTCGCCTCGCTGATTGTGGTTGGAGCCGTCGCGTTCTGTCTCTTGTATCCCCAGTCTCCGATGTCGCGTACAATTCGTGAGACGAAGAATATGTCGTTCGTAATGGCAAGTTACTTCGGCACGAGAGCGACTGTGTGGCTGTGGCACACTATCATTCACCCCGCGTCCGCTAAGATCTCCAAAACACTCGTCTTGTCAAACTCGTGGTTGACGCCGCTGGCGGAGGCGACGCGATCTCTCGTGGACAATGGTTGGCAAGAGCTCTTGACACTTTGTGATCGTGTCAAAGGGAGCGCACTGAAGGTGCCGGAGATTGAGAATCTTTGCAGCGAGCTTGGACGCATGTTTGTGCGCAGTGCGAAGTCGGTGTTCAGCAGAATCTCATCCAGAATCGCGGATGCGCTACTGTACGTCTCCAGCTCACTTATGCAACCACTCCCCTCCATTGATCCAGATGCCACGATGGCCGTGCACAACCGATTACAGCACCTCACAGAAGTCCAGTCGCAGTTGAGAGTGAAGGTGAAGGATCTCTTACGCACACAGGAAGAGTGGGCTCTTGAAGAGCTCGAGAGAATGAAGCAGCGTCGGGTTGCGCACGCTACTGCTACCCAGTCGATTTTGACCGAGACGACCAAAATGATGCTGCAAGTCGTGGAGGAAGCCAAGTTGTCAGCTGCGGAACACGTTCAGGAGTTCACGAAGCAACTCGCACAAGAATTGATGTCGTCTATTAAGCCCGAGTTGGACGAGTATAAGCGGGAAGAAGTCAAGCTGTCGCATGACCAAGCCCAGCACGAGGCAGCACTGAAGAGAATGAAACTGGAGGAGGCAGCTCGGTTGGAGATTCTACGTGTGGAGTCGGCGAAGCGTCAAGCAGCTGCAGCACTGCAAGACGAAGGCTCGAAGGATCGCAAATCACTGTTGCAGGAGAAAGTGTTCATTGAGGTCGACGTCATGGAAGTGGTCGAGACAGTTGAAGACGCATTACAGGATGCCGTTGACATGTCTGCAAATACCATCGCCGACTCGTTGCAAGACACCATTGACGACATGAAGGTAGTCGCTGAAGTCGCAGAGGCGGAGCTCGAAGCCGTTGTTAAAGCGACCGAAGGCGTCATCGAGCGCGCGGAAAAACACTTTATCGAAGAGACCGTGGCAAGTGTTGCTGAGCGCGAACGGCAACTAAAGATCGAGCACGACGTCGCTGAGGCCGAAATTCATCGTCTTACCGGCGAGGAAGTCAAATGGCTGCAGCAGGAGCGCAAAGCTGCGGAAGAACTGGCGCGTGCAACACTGTTGGCCGAGGAGGCGTTAATTCGAGAGGCCGAGGAGGCGTTAATTCGAGAGGCCGAGGAGGCGCGACGTGCTCTTGACAAACAGCTGGAGGCTGGCAAAATGGAACTTGAACAAGAGTTGGTGGATGCGGCATCCGTGGCAGTGAATGCCGAAGTTGTTGAAGTGGAGAAAATCGTCGTCGAAGATGAAGTGATCAAGGAAGTGATCGAGACGGAACTCATTGAGGAAGTCGAGCAGTTGGTGCATGACGTGGAACAGGTCGAATCTGAGGCTGTCCAAGACGTCGAACGGGTCGAATCCGAACTGGCTGAGCTCGAAGAGGTGGTTGAAAGTACCCTTGATCGGCTTGCTCTTGAAGAAGTAGACCGATTGAAACGAGAACAAGCGGCCGCAGAAGCAGAGTTGAGTGCCGTTGCATTCGAAACCGAGCAGCAGATTGCTTCCAGCGCGGGCGTCCGGCTGCCGCAACAACACGGCCATCTTGACTCTAATGCCAACGCTGTGGGCGGCCCTGCCTCATCGAGTCTGACCGCGACAGCTCCGGCGTTACGATCCATTGTGGAAGAAACCGAGCGACGACACATGGTGATGCTCTCTGTTGCTTTTGTCGTGCTCGCACTGGCGACTGCGTTTGTGCTGTTCCCACGATGGCGTCGCCTTGTCGCAAGTCCGACCAGAGAGACCAAGGCGATGTCGAGCTGGGGTCGCCGAAGCCGTCGTCGCAGCTGGCAGCGAGCAGCGCAAGCATCGGATTCTGAGCCTGAAGAGGTGGTGCTATTGCAGACGGGATCGTCAAGTGAGGATGAATTGTCCGCAACCAACGAGCCCGAGCCTGAGGTCGTCGAGCTGATGAGTGGCACCGATTCCGCAACGACAACGCCTCGATCGACTTTTACGAGGACCTCAAGAACGACCATCTCGTCGTATTCACGCACGCTCGACTTCACTGGAGGTGACGTGAGAGAAGACAGCGAGGATGGCGAGGAAGAAGAGCCGACTAGACCCCCACCGCGTGCGCTCCGTCGTCGCCACCGCTAAATTCGTTCTACGTAGTATTTATCCTGCCGTTCAAGTTTTTTCTTCCAACCAAGTGAAGAAGGTAGTACAGCAAGGTAACAAGAGTTCAATGCCCCTAACATCCAACCCATGGTAGCGTGAAGCAGAGCTGCTGGTCTTTTCGTTTCCGGTTTTTTGTAGGTTTCGTGGGGCGATTAGAGGGCGAGCGACACGGGTGAACATGTGAAACGTGGTGCGGTTATATGGTTATTTCGCTTGGGCTAATCTATTGGTGACATGATACGAAGGGAGGGAAGGAAGGAAAACACAAGCATGGATCGACGCGTCTTGCCTCACGCCAGGCTGTTGTACCCGTGGGTGCGCTCATCGTCACTGGACTCGTCGTCGCTGGGATCATGTCTCTCTTGATCGTCGAGCCGCCTGACCACGAGTTTGTTGCCCGCACGAATTTCGCCGCGGTACCCCTTGGGGAAGAACGCACGGTTCCACTCGCGCAGCTCATCGTAGCTCATGCGGAAGCGCTCGGCGAGCCCATGGGGCGTCTCCCCTTCTTCCACCACGTGGATCTGCTTCGTGAGCTTTATTTCCGCGACGTTGCGGCGCGATTGCTCGGCCTGCGAGGCCGCGAGATCAGGCACGATAAGCTGCTCGCCCACGACGAGCTCTGCTCGCGCGCCCACGGGGAACCGGCCCCTGTTGATTTGCAGCAGCGTCGCGTAGTCGATTGAATACTCGTCGCACAGCGATGCAAACGTATCGCTCTTTGTGATGCGGTGGCTCTTGTACTTGGTGATGGTCGTGTGTTGTCGTGCCAGTCCCGTGACACCACTGACCGACGCCGGCGAGCTGCCGGTCGACGACGAGCCCGAGCTGGTAACAGCGACTTGCTCCTCGGGCTCCAACTGCCCGATGTTCACGTACCGCACGAGCAGCATCTGCCCCGGGAACACGGCGCCGCGTTCGCCCGCGGGAAAGTACTTTCGGTTGTCCTGCCGCAGCAACGCCTCGGTCGTGTTGTACAGCGTGGCGACGTCCCGCAGCGTCTCGCCGGCCCGCATGACGTGCATCTGACCCCAGCCGTGATCAATCGTCTCGGGCGGCGGCGGCAGCGACACTTGGCGTGCCTCCTCGACCACGAGCTGCTGACCTGGGTACACCTTGACGCGGTGGCTGGATTTCCTACTGGAACTCGCATTGCTGGCCAGCAGCGGATTGAGCTGGAGCAGCTTCTTCTCGGTCGTGTTGAGCTTGTCGGCGATGCTCTCGAGCGTGTCGCCGGCGCGCACTTCGTACCGGAACGGCGACGGATCGGCGAGCGCACGACCGGGAGGAGGCGCCCTGGAGGAGGACGTGGAGCCGTAGCTGTCGGACGCGTACGTGCCGTACATGGTACGAGGAGATCCGGAAGTTGGGAAATTGCTTCCTTCCATTTTGAGCCATTGACGACCGCGCTCTATTGAGGGCATCTTCAAAGTGAGTTCTGATTCGCCGAAATCAGCTGTCTTCTACAGATTTGACGAATCAACGGCGGTGAGGTATCTTTCCATAATTTTGATTCCTAATATTTAGGAAAGATACTTCCTATTCCAAGTATTGACCAACGACCAGAAGCTTCGTACCGGTATTCCACGCAAAAGTTATGAAACCCTATGTGGAGCAGCATGGGTCGACGTGGCCGCTCATCTTGTCGGCCTCCGTGTCCTTGAAGATGAAGAAGCCGAGCCCGAGCCCGAGAACCACGGCAATGAAAAACAACGACTCGTACATCATGATGACGAGCATGAGAAAGTACGCGATCGTGAGGTTGGCCATGTAGTACCCGGAGAGCACAAGCTTGCACCAGAACGGGATGCGGCGGATCATGGTCATGCCCGTGGTGTTCACGTGGTGCGGCTTGGCGGGCTTCAGGAGCGACGAGGAACTCGCCGGCGACTGCATCTGCACGTAGTCGGCGGCCGTGATGAGCATGCCATACTGTGCGTACAGCTTCTTCTCGTGCATTTCACGGACAAGCCCCAGGCCTTCGACCGACATGGCCAAGAGCACGATGCCGATAAAGGCGAAAGCGTACTTGACACCCGACGTGATGACCCACGGCTGGAAGAGCAGCAGCGCGCATGTCGCACGCTCGCCCATGGCGAGCTGGAAGCCGTTGAACATAACCGACCCACGCGGCACGAGCGCCGAGCCCTTGTTGCAAAAGCCCCCGCTCGTCTCGGCCGCACCGACATACTTGGTCTACAGTATACACAGCCGCACTCGTCAGTAAGGTGAGGAGACTATAGCAGTCTCAAGGAGAGGGAGAGAACGTACCGGATTGCTGAAGACTTCGTGGGCGTGTTCCTCCGAGCACGTGAAAATCTTTTGGTCGCCGAGCGAGATCCACGGCACGGCGTACTTGAGCTCGGAAAAGGCCTTGCCGCACACGGGGCACTGGATCTCGGTGGCCGTCTTGTAGATCGCGTCCGTCGTGATGTCCACCTTCATGGGCGCGCCCAGGTTCTTTGCCTACAGGTATCCGAAGCGAACCATGAGTTGGTGGAAAGAAAGACCTCGTGGGAATAAGAGTAAGAGACGGACGGGTTCGTTCTGGAGCTGGTCAATGTGGCCGGCCATCTCGCAGGAGTAGATGGCCTGGCCACCAAGGATCGGCGCGTTGATTTCCGGACGGACGTCCATGTCGCAGAGCGGACAGGTCGTCTTCTTGAGGTCTTGCCCGGCGTCGGCGACCAGCAGCAGCAGCGCCGCCAGCGCGAGCAGCAGCAGCGCGTGCAGTCGTCCCATGGCGGAGAGAATCCAGAATGCGGCGAGAGAGAGAAGAGAGAAGAGAAAGGGGCCAGCTGAGGAGATGGAGGTGATGGATGAGGAAGAGGCCTTCGCGCGAGGAGCCGGGATGGAGAAGTCAAGTCCGCGTGTGCTCGTGGACGCAAGACGCTGGATAGCGAGATGTCGAGCGGAAAGGCACTGTAGGGAAACTTGGGCTCAGATGTAAGTTACGATCGTAAATGACGGCTGAACCAAAATCAACAATATGCCGCGGTTAGGTCAAGTGCTTCAAACACTTTGAAGAATGGAATCACATTGCAAAGTGAAGGAGGTGCGTTAGTCACTACGGTACAGTACATACGGTACCGTTCTGTACTACAGTACAGTGTGCCGCTGTACTGTACGTACTGTGATGCCATTTCGCGGCTCGCAAACAAAAAGAAGTTTCCACCATCGGTATTGTTGACTGGAGCCGCAGCCGCGCTTTGGTGGCGACCATGCCGGCCATCTCCATCCACATTCTGTATCATCAACAATAGCCCACAATTGTTGAGCATGCGAGTGAGAAGGAATTCCGATGGCCTCACCACCTGCGCTACTCATGCACGTCGCAGATTCCCAGTGAGCTGTGCCTTCCTGATCTCCTCCATGACCTGGGTGTGTACACTGTATCTCAGCCGCAAAATGACCGCAGCGATTTTTTGGCAATGGGTGCTACTGGTCTGATTCCTTCTCTGATCCCGTTAGCTTCGCTTCTGATCTGATTCCTACCCAAATGCCCATGTCTTTCCCTCTCTCATCCTGGCTTCTCAACCGTCTCGCTCACAATCCAACTCGCGCTCTAACGTCTCCTTCCTCCATGGCGCGGACAATGACGAGCTTCCCCGCCGCGCTGCTGCTGCTGGCGGCGGCCGTGCTGATGCTGATGACGCAGGACGTCACAGCGCACGGCATGCACGGCATGCACGCCGAGGCCGACGCGAGCCAGACCGACTACAAGTGTCCCGTGTGCCGCATGTCGACCATGAGCCAGGGTTACGCCAACGCCAACTATATCGAGATGAAGAACGGCCAGCGCGTCTACACGTGCGGCATGGACCCGCGTCCGTTCCCCGGATATGACTTCAAGTCCACCGACACGTCGTACCTCGCCGCCAACATTGTACGTACCTATTGTTTTATCGAACGATCTGATCCCAGGAGATCGGGTGGAGCTCACTAATCTTATTCCCTCCCAGGCCCAGTTCATTATCGGATCGAACAACAAGGACAAGTACAAGTGCACGTCCACGTGCGACGACTGCGCGTCGGGCAACGTGCGCGACCCGATCTCGGGCATCCCCGTGACCCCCGACAGCTTCAAGATTGTCTGCCTCGAGAATGGCCAGAAGATCTACTTTGCCTCGGACAACACGCGCACGGCGTACCTGAGCAAAGTGAACCAGGAAGTGCGCTCGTCCGTGCTCAACGTCATGTGCAAGAACGCCGTGTGTGACGACGCGCAGCAGATCCAGACGCTGAGCGCGGCCGCCAAGGCCTTTGACCCATCGTCGGTCCAGGACGTTGCCATCGTCGGCGGCGGCAATAGCAACGCGTCGCCGTCCCCTGCGGCCGGCAAGCCAAACTCGACGTCGAACGCCAACACCCCAAGCTCCAAGACGACGGCGCCGTCGAGTGACACGGCCACGGACGCGACCAACACCGGCACCGCCGTCGCGTCCACCTCGGGCTTTTGCTCGGGCGAAGGCTCGGTCATGTTCAACGGCTTTTCGTCGACGATCCACGGCTCGTGCGTGCGGCTCTTTTTCCAGTCGTGGGTGCTCAACAGCGCGCTCAAGTACGTGCTGGGCTTCTTTGGCTGTCTGCTGCTCGCGCTCGCCAACGAGTATCTCGTCATGTTCCGCGAGCACCTCCGCCAGCAACTGCTGATCGCCCGCAAGGGCCGTCCGGACGACAAGGTCCACCGGCTCAGCTGCAAGGCGCTACTCGCGTTTCTTTACATGGTGCAGATGTCGGTCGCGTACTTTGCCATGCTTGTCGTCATGACGTACGAGACGGGTCTCTTCATTGCTCTTATTCTGGGCTTTGGTGCGGGCTTTGTCTTGTTCAAGGACTTTGACGTGGACGTGACGAACGAGCGCGGCGTGTGGCGGTTCACGGATCCGTCGGTCGTGCGCATCCAGGTCGAAGGCATGAGCTGCATGGCCAACTGCGGCACGACCGTCGAGAACGCGCTGGCCGGAGTGGACGGCGTGACCAAGGTCCACGTCGAGTTTGCCGAAAAGTGTGCCTACGTCGCCGGCTCTGCGCCGCTGGCCAAGCTCATTGACATGATCGAGGCCGTCGGCTTCACGGCCAAGGTCGACCAGAGCCACGCCTTCACGCCCGCCCAAGTGTAAGCTCTCCGTCGCCGAGGCGTTTAATGGCGATAGATTTCTTCTTCTTCTTGTGAGCTAAGCAGTTTTGCTTTTTGTCTGTCTTGTGGTGTTTCCCTGTATGGATGCTCTTCTCTCTACCCCAAGCGATGGAAGCTGCGTGGTGAAGAAGACTGTGTGAGGGAGCAAGGGGTCCATTCTAATACTATAGTAATACTAGTAGTATTCATATCTACTGTTTCGTAAAGGGCTCTTGAAACGTCTCGAGCAAGTGCCGCACTTTCTTGGCGCCAATGCCCGGACAGAGCGAGAGCTCTTCCATGGACGCCGTCAGGACGCCCTGCACCGAGCCAAACGTCGAGAGCAGCGTGACGACGTCCGTCTTGTTGACGGACCGCACCGTCGTGAACACGTCGTTGGCCTGCGGGAGAAAGTCGGCGTCGACCTTTTCTTTAATGAGCGACGCCGACTTGTTCTCGTACGCCTTTAGCGTCTCGATGTACCGCGCGGCCTCGGGCCAGCTCCACGCGAGCACGAGCGTGCACTTGCTCAGCAGCACGACGCGGTTGATTTCTCGCAGCGCAATCTCATTGTCGTCGACGTCCACGAGACAGAGCACGACCGTCGTCTTGTATGGCGTCGGGTCGTCCGCCTTCAGGCGCGCGAGGCGGTCGGCCAAGTAGCCGCCGTGGAGCAAGTGGTACCGCACACTGAGAAACAGCACGCAGCACGACGTGTTGATGACGTAGTCGGGCATGAGCCCGTCGCGGAACTCGAGACTGACGTTCTTGATGGCCTTGAGCAGCGGGTTGCCCGTCTGGCGGCGGCTCACAAACACGACGGTCGCGGCGTCTTTCGTGGCCGACGGAAGCACGGCCAGTGCCGGTGGTTTCGTGTACGACGCAGTCTGCTTGATGGCGGCAAATGCCTCGTCAAAGCTCACGCCGCTCGCAGCGGTGGTGCTGCTGTTGTTGTGGGTCAAGTACCGTGCAGTCGTGATGAACCCATCGTCGTCGTCGTTGCCCGTGCGCTCGCCGTCGTCAACGACGATCGCTGAGGCCGCTGACGTGCCCTGGCGTGCGCGCGAGTCAAAGAGACTGCGTGGGCCGCTTGTCGAGGCACCAGCAGCGCCGCTAGTGGCGGGAGCCGACGGATCCTGCGGCGGCTCCATTGTTCCAAATTGTGAATTTCGCGAAAAATGAACATATAGTGACATGTACAGCATGTCACTAAAATGAGTTTGTTTATGTCACTGTTTAGATGTAATGTAGCCAAATGAAACGATTCATATGTTTGTTGCTTATGAGTCTTGCTCTCTCTCTCTCTCGCTCTCTCTCTCTCTCTCTCTCTCTCTCTCTCTCTC
>JAADVZ010000446.1:0-24460 GCA_023335925.1 Pythium phragmitis
GACCTGAGCTACAATGACGGCGTCACCATCTCCCACAACACGATCCATAACCAGGACGACTGTCTCGCCATGCAGTCGAGTACCAACACAGTGTTCTCGGACAATTCGTGCACGGGCGGCCACGGCATCTCGATTGGCTCGCTCGGTGGCAAAACCGTCGACGACTCTGACACAGTCACCGATCTCACGGTCAAAAACAACAAGATCATTAACAACGCCAACGGACTTCGTATCAAGACCATAGTGGGGATGAAGGGATCCGTCTCGGGCGTCAGGTTCCTCAACAACACGCTCACGAATGTGACCAACGCTATCGTCATGCACTCGGACTATGACAAATCCAAGGGCGGCTACACGGGGTCGCCCACGAGCGATGTGGCGATCAAAAACATTACGATCACGGGGCTTAGCGGCACTGCAGACACGCTATTCGACGTGGATACCAACCCGAGTGTCGTCTCCAGCTGGACGTTGTCGGACATCACCGTTGAGGCCAAGAGCAAGGGCTCGTGCAAGGGCCAGCCGAGTGACATGACGTGTGCCGAGTCTGGAGGAAAGAAAGAACCAGACCACAAGGCATCGGACGTTGCTCCGCCACCGTGCAACACACTAATCAGCCTACTCGTCGTATGCCTCACTGTCGCGATTGCTGCTGTATAGAGTTCTCCATCATCTGCACAACGATTACTCTACATTTCCATTAAAACTACTCTCCATGTTATTCCATGTGACCACCGAATACACTGCCCACAGAATCGTATGCGCGCTTCCATTACGACGCCGACGCCGTCGTGCCAAAGTATCGATTGCCGCCATTCGCCGTGGCGACCAGGGGCGGCCGTGGGAGCATGGGCATGGGAACACTCGCAGTCGATGGCTGCTTCATGGACTGCATTACGGCCGGGTGGAAGCACGCCACGTCCTCACAGAGTAGATCCACGAGTGCCTCTTTCGTCAACTTGTCGTCGGGCAAATCAAAGTCAAAGGCAAACGGCGACGCTCTCGTGATATCCGCGGGATCGTAAAACGTCGCTAAGTACGGGTGCTGTAACGCCTTTTCCACCGAAATGCGTTTCTCGGGATTGAAAATCAGCATTTGCGCCAGCAGATCCAGCGCCAGTGGATTCAAATCATCGCCCGTAAACACTTCGTGCCACTTTTTCGGTTTCGAGATGCTGAGCTTGGTGAGAAAGCGAAGCGCCTTGGCATTCTTGATGAATGAAATGTCGTCTTGCTTGGGTGTCCCGAGAAATTTGATAATAAGCTTGAGCTGGTGCATATAGTCGTTCCCGGGAAACAGCGGCTCTCGCAGCAGCATCTCGGCAAAGATGCACCCGACCGCCCACACGTCAATCGCGGCCGTGTACTGCAGGCAGTTGAGCATGATCTCGGGAGCACGGTACCACCGCGTGACGACGTACTCGGTGAGTTCCCCTGGCTGAGCGAGCTTGCGCGCGTCGGTGTCCACGTCCATCCCGCCACGAGCAAGTCCAAAGTCGCACACCTTGAGGTCGCAGTTGGAATTGAGCAAGATATTGCTGGGCTTCATATCGCGGTGGAGCACGCCGGCCGAGTGGATGTGGTACAGCGCGCACAGCATTTGGTATAAAAAATACTTGACGTGGTCGTCCGACATGGGCTGCATCGAGTAGATCACTTGGTGGAGATCTGTCTCCATGAGCTCCGTGACAATGTACATGTCTTCAAACGATTTCTTGGTCGCCGGCGGTGCGAGGTCCAGCAATTGCGTGATATTCTTGTGGTGAAAGTGGCGTAGCAACCGCACTTCGCGGAGGATTCGCTTGGCATCAACGAGGTCGTCGAAAATGTTCGTGATCTTTTTCACGGCCACGCTCGTGTCGTCGATGGAATCCGACGCGGCGATCACGGCGCCGTAGGCACCATTGCCAATGGACTTGAGCAGTCGGTACCGCACGTCGAGCGTAAACACTTGTCCATTGGCGTTAAACGAATGAACGTGGGGACGCATGACAGTTCCACCCGTACGGGAATTGGTCGCCAATGGATACTGGCGCTCAGACGCTGTGGTTTTGCTGGAAGACCGTGGAGGACTCGGCGGCGGCGTGGCAACCCAGCCTTCCTCGGCTTCAAGTGACGCGGCTTCCATCAGGTTCGATAGAGTCGCTTCGACCTGGTCTTGAGAGCTATTGTGCACTGGTTGTGGCGACGGCGTCGACGCAACCGAGGCTGTCCCAGTCGGGGAGACTTGGGTCATATTGACACTTGTGAACGCAACCGTGGCCATGGTGCTTGTCGGAAAACACTCGCTGGGCCGCTGTGAGTGAGACTCTTCGTCGTCATCGTCTTCATCCAGCTGATTGCTGCTTCGCTCGCAATAGTCGTTATTGTTGTTGTCGTGATGGGGGCTCGCCCACGCATCCGAGAATGCCCGACTATCAGCCGACAGACTCGACTGCCGTCCCTCAATGCCGTCGTCCCCGCAGCCGCTGTGAATCTCGGGTTCTTCTGGGTTGCGCATCTCATCTTGACCGTCGCAAAAGCCCTCCTCGAGCCGCAACAGCTCGCCCTGATTCTCAGGAACGACGACTTCCACTTGGTCTTCCTCACTACTGCTACTGCCAGCACTCATCATGGGCCGCACCTTGGCACTTGCCCCACTCTTGACCGGAATCGCCGTCCCGACAATCGCCGTCACGGCCTGCGGTTGAAACGCCTTGAGCGTGCCGCGCTTGAACTCGACGTCGGCCGGTGTGATCGGGTAGTGGCGCTTCGACTGGTCAATGAGCCGTGCGACCGCCGAGCCGAGCACGCGCATCCACTTGCGATGCGTGGCGGCATCGTCCATACTGAGTCGAAGAGAAAACAGAGCGCTTCCCAAGTTTAAGTGGCCGCCATACTCGTCATGCGGGATCGTCGCACCCGAAGACTCGAGTGGTGGCGAGCGATGGAACAGCTCGAGTCCGTGCTTAATGTACCGATCGCTGATATCGACCACGACGTCGCTCTCGGTCAATTCAATCTCGAGCAGGAAATCCTGGTGCGGCGCGTCTGGCTTGGCTTTCGGGGTCTTGCGAAACTGGCGAAGCCACACGCGGCTTCTGGCTTCACTGACGCTGGTCGAGGCTTCTTCCACAATGAAATACGTCGCCTTGGCGTGCCAGTACTTGTGCGAACTCAGCTTGACGAGCGGTCCTTCGGCCAGCGTACGCGTCCTCGGTATTGCCGTCTCGTCTCGCTCCTCAGACACACTCGCCCGAGTCGTCTTGGTCGAATGGTACGGCATGGAAACCGCCCGGAGAAAATCGGGGGCCACGGCGTGATCGTCTTGCTGGTGGTGGGAAGGCGCTGTCGCCATCATCGTACCTGGTCGTGCGGGTCCACAAGCCACCTGGCGCTCGGCCGGACTGTCCCGGTGCGTTGGCGTCGACTGGTGGGACGACGATGGCGACGCCGCGGCACTCACGCTGACCGCGCGCTCGTTCGCGTCCGGCGCCTTCATGCGGAAGAGCCGAGAGAACAGCGTACGCCGCACAGGCTGTGGCGTCGACCGCTGGTGCTGGCTCGTGAGCGGCCGGGGTGGCACTGTCGGCGCTGTTGAAGTCGCGTCCGGGTTCACGGGGGACCGCGCAAGCAGCGCCGCCGCGCGGGACGGCTCGACCAGGACGCGGGAGAATCGCGTGCCGCCGCGGCGCTGCTGCTGGGCGTCGTCGCTGGGCGTGTCGCTCACGCTCGAGTGGCTGCTCGTGCTGCTGCGGCGAGACGCCATCCGTGATACGGGGTGGCCGGGAGAAATGGAGGTATGCCCAGGTTTCGCGGCCGGCGGTTTTTTTTTTCCACGGGCGCGTCAAGAGACTCCGCAAGAGAAGAGAAGAAGAGAAGACGAGAGAGAAGGGCGCGCCGCGTCGCGTGTGGCGCCAGTGGGTCTTGTAGAGAGGGGTTTCCCGTCGCTCGCGTTCCTTGTTCTTTAGTGGTGGTGCACCGCTTCAAGATTCCAGCACTTGGTTTCACTATGCAAGTGATTGGTCTCCAAACAACAGAAAGGAAAAAATGGAAGAAACACGCAACAGTTATGTTATACGGTCAGCTATCGGTTGGTAACTTTTATGGGAGCCGTTACGCATCGGTTAATAACGGATAGTCAATGTAGCCATGTTCTTCGCCCGCGTAAAACGTGCCAAAGTCCCAGTCGGCCAGCGGTGCGTTCTTCTTGAAGCGCTCAACGAGGTCCGGGTTCGAGATGAAGAAACGGCCCATTGCCACGAGATCCGCGTCGCCCTTCTCTACGACGGCGAGCGCCGACTCGCGATCGTAACCCGATGCGGTCATGAGCACGCCCTTGTAGATTGCTCGGAACTCGTGGGCTGCACCATGCGCGGGTGTGAGTGCGTTCTCTGGGTGGTACGCGCGCGGCTCAATGACGTGAAGGTACGCGAGATCATAGTCGTTGAGCTTGTTGAGGGTGTATCGGTACGTCTCGATGGGGGTCGCGTCGCGCTGGTCGAGGCAGACGCCAAACGGCGACACGCGCAGCGCGACCTTGCTCGAGTCGAGTTTCACGACGATTGCGTCGAGTGCCTCAAAGAGGAAGCGCGCGCGGTTCTCAATGGAGCCGCCGTATTGGTCGGTACGATCGTTGTTGGTGCCGTCGTGGATGAACTGCTCGAGCAAGTACCCGTTCGCGGCGTGGAGTTCGACACCGTCAAAGCCCGCTTCGATCGCGTTCACGGCGGCGTCTTGGTAGTCCTGACAGATTAATGGGATCTCATGCGTCTCGAGCGCACGGTACTTACTGATGGGTACGCGGCCGTCTTTCGTTACAACCTTACGGGTCTCACTCTCCGGCGGACGCACACCCGTCGACGACACGGGGAGAATGCCACCGGGCTGGTTGTCCTTGTGGCTCATGCGGCCCGTGTGCCAGAGCTGGAGAAAGATAACGCTGCCCCTGGCGTGGACGGCGTCCGTCACCGCCTTCCACGATGCGATCTGGTCCTTGGTGAAGATGCCCGGCGAGCGCCAATGGCCGCGCGCTGTCGCGCTGATGTTAGTGGCCTCGGCGATGAGCAGGCCACCAGGTGTCGCACGTTGTGAGTAGTAAGTCACGGCCGACGCTGGCTGCCGGCCGTCGCCGTCCGCACGGAGCCGCGTGAGCGGCGCCATGGCTACGCGGTGCTGCAATACGATCGGATCGTTCTTGCCACCAAGTGTGACGGGCGTGAAGAGCTTCTCGGTCGTGGTGCCTGTCGTCATGGTAAATGGGTGGTCTTGAGTGGCGAAACGCAGCTTGAAGAATGAGAAGATCCGAGACTGGAGGCAGTTCTTGAAGCCACTAGAAAGGCGCCTGATGATGCAACTTGCCCATCATCACTCTTTGTTAACGCAATCTTGAAGCTGAGGCTGCCTTGGGATCTCCGCCACGTCAGGATGATGTATCCCAGAATCTGGTGGCAGCCGCGCCACCAATCACATCTTGCGTCTGGAAGGACTCACGCATTACCAGAGAGAAGTGAAGAAGCCCGCCGGCTTCGGCAGTGAGATTGTGTGGTGTGTCTACAGTACACTACAGTACTTTTGGGTCTACTGCTGGTCCAGGAAAGGGTAGTCGATGTACCCCTTCTCTTCACCGACATAGAACGTGCCCATGTCCCAGTCATTCAGCGGCGCGTCCTTCTTGAAGCGCTCGACGAGGTCTGGGTTCGAAATGAAACGGCGGCCGATCGCCACAAGGTCGGCATCGCCGCTTTCCACGACGTTGATCGCCGAGTCGCGGTCGTACCCGGACGCCGTGAGGAACACGCCGTTGTAGACACTGCGGAACTGGCCCACGGCGCCATGAGACGGCGCGACCGGGTTCTGCGCGTGGTACCCACGGGGCTCGATCACGTGCACGTACGCCAGGTCATAGTCGTTCAGCTTGGTGAACACGTAGTTGAAAAGCGCCACGGGATCGGAATCCGCTTGGCCCAGGTAGAGACCGAACGGCGACAAGCGAATGCCCACTTTGCTGGAATCGACCTTGGCGACGATCGCGTCGAGCGCCTCAAAGAGGAACCGCCCACGGTTCTCGATGGAGCCGCCGTACTTGTCCGTGCGGTCATTGATGCCGTCAACAAGGAACTGCTCAATCAGGTAGCCGTTCGCGGCATGGAGCTCGACGCCGTCAAAGCCAGCTTCGAGCGCGTTGAGCGAGGCCGTCTGGTAGTCCTGGCAAATGCCCGGAATCTCGTGGGCCTCCAGCGCACGGTATTCGCTGATCGGCACGCGGCCGTTGATGGTCTGGATCTTCTTGGATTCGAGATCCAGCGGACGCTTGGATGTCGAGGACACGGGCAGAATGCCTCCCGGTTGGTTGTCCTTGTGGCCCATGCGGCCCGTGTGCCAGAGCTGCAGAAACGTTTTGCCACCCTTGTCGTGGATGGCCTGGGTCACAGGCTTCCAGGCCTCGATCTGGTCCTTGGTGAAAATGCCCGGCGCACCATAGTTGCCGCGCGCCGTCGCACTGATGTTGGTGGCTTCGGCAATGATGAGCCCGCCATTGGTCGCGCGCTGACCATAGTACGTGGCCGACATGGGCGGCGGCGTGCCGGGGTCACCGGCGCGGCAGCGCGTGAGGGGCGCCATGACCACACGGTGGAGCAGTTGCACGCCTCCCTTCTTCCCACCCAGCGTCAGCGGCGTGAAGAGCTTGGCGTTGGTCATCTCTGGTGGTGGTTGCTTGGAAGACGAAACTTGAGGAATGAGCCGTTGCGGTTGATTGGCATTTGCTGACGTTGTTGTGGTCTCCTCAAGTGTTTTAAACACTGTGATCGGGCATGGTCAAAACCAGGCCAAGGCCCTGTGTAAACGGAAGTGCCTACAAGTAGATCACGTTCATACAAACGGTATACACCGGATATAAAATTAAACGATTCTCAAAATCGATCTTTATGTGAACCATGTTACGTATCATTAGTCGCTGATCGATTTTCGGAGTGAGCGTGGTTGCAGCACTGAACACTGCCAGTGATTGCGTGATCGGAACCTGCGTCGAATTCTTCTGGCGGTCCAAAATGAATGTTGCGTGAAGGTATACAGCACTGTATGAGTGTCGCTTGAACGGCTCGACTGGCGCTGCCCAGTCAAAAGGAACAGCCACACTCCACCAAAGCGAACAAGACGACCGATATCAATGTCGCTGCGCAACGTCGTCAAGCGGCGCGAGCACAAGGAGCGCGGGCAGCTGGGCGAGCGCAAGAAGCTGGGTCTTCTTGAAAAGCACAAGGACTATGTGCTGCGTGCGCGCGACTACAACAAGAAGCAAGCGCGGCTCAAGACGCTGCAGAAGAAGGCGGCGGTGCGCAACCCCGATGAATTCTACTTCAAGATGAACTCGACCCGCACCGAAGACGGTGTGCACGTGTCTGAAAACAACCACAAGAAGCAGCTCTCGGCCGAGACACTCAAGATCATGAAGACCCAGGATCTCGCGTACCTCCACATGAAGCGCGCCGTTGATTTGCGTAAGGCCGAGAAGCTCAACCGCGGGCTCCACTTTATCGACGCGCCCAAGCACAACAAGCACACCGTCTTTGTGGACGACACCAGCGAATTGGAGACCTTTAACGTCGCTGAGCACTTTGATACCGTGCCCGAGCTGGCAGACCGCGCGTTCAATCGGCTTCGGAAGCAGACGCTCGCAACCGCGACGATTCAGGCCACGACCGATAAGAAGAAGTTGCGCGCCCTCACGAAAGAGCGCGACGCCGTCTACCGTGAGCTCAACGATCGCCTGATACGCGCCGGCAAGCTCCAAACCATGAGCGAGCGTCTTGACCTCGAGCGCAAGCTCCAGGCCAAGGGCAAGAAGCGCAAGCTTCAGGACGCCGAGGGCGGCAAGCCGCCCGTGTACGTCTGGAAAAAGGAGCGCCAAAAGTAAGCAGATCATTCTACGTAGTGTCGAAAAACATGCAGATCATTCTATGCCACCCGCAGAACAGTTCTACAGCGTAACCGGCTCATAACACAAGAGGGTTACATACGTGCGAGTTACGCGTACCCCCTGTATATCCATCTCGGCTAGGCCTTGGCAGCAACCGCCTTGGCGGCGGCATTCGCGACGCGGTCTCGACGCAGTGCGTACAGCACGCGCATCGTGTACGTGTAGATCTGCTCCTTGGTCATGAGCAGCAGTGCGCTCTTGAGGACCGTGTTGAACAGCTGCGCCGAGCAGCCGCGAAAGTATCCCGCGAGTCCTTCCCGCGCACCAATGTTGACCAGCACTTGGCCCATCGAGTCGCCGAGGCTTGGTCGCTCATGCTTGTGGTGGTGCGTGGCGCCGCTGTTCTGGTTCTCCTCATGGTGCTTTTTCTGGGCCTGCATCAACACCTTGGCGCGGATAATCGGGTACGTGAGCACCGTGGCCACGGCCTTGGCGATCGCAGCGATCACAAACGCTTCCAGCATCGTGAGACTCGCGAGCCGCTTCGTGATGTCGCCGCCTGTGCGCAGCGTCTTCCACTGCTGCATGCGCAGCTTGAGCTTGTCAAAGACCGTAAAGTTGATCGACGGGTTACTCGTGAGCACGAGCGACGGCACGTAGCCCTTCCAGAAGGCGAGCAGTCCGCCTTCGGCGTAGATCTCTTGGCTCAGCTCCCACATGCCCTTGTGGGTCTTCTGCGCGGTCTTGTCGTCTTCGTCACTCTCGCTGTCGCTGCTGTCATTCGTAATTTGCGCGCGCGTGTTGATCATCTCGAGCGGCAGCGTCATCGACATGTTGAGCGCGCCGGCCAGCGCCGCGACCAGCAGGTTGACGCCCGTCGTAATCGTCTTGCCCGACCGCTTCTCGACGGCCGCCTTGAGCAGCGCGTACCAGTAAAAGTACGCAAAGCTCGAAAACAACGTGTGTGCCATCTTGGAGCTAAGACCGGCAAAGAGTCCTTCAACTCCTTCGGTACGGTAGATGGCCCAGCAGAGCGCAAACATGTTGCTCGGTGGCTTCTTGTGCGCGTGGTGGTGGTGCCCGACGGCGCCGGCGGACTCGCTGTCGGGCTTCTTGTTGTCGCCCACAGCGACCTGCTGACGCGTCTTGACAACGTCCAGCGGGTACAGCAGCACAGCCGCAAAGAGCGACCCCATCGCGCCGGCCTGTGAATGGCAGACGAAGAAAGAACCGTCAGCCCCAGTTCTTGCTCCAATGTTAAACCAGCTTGCTGCACTTACCGAGGCGTCCACAAAGGCCTTGAAAGCCGCGTTATCGGGCCTCGTTACCGTCACCATTGTACTGTTTTGAGGGTTGATGTCCGCGGGGGAGATTAACGTCGAATGTGGCGGTGAGGAGGTGGCCAGTGGTGTGCAACAACTGTAGCTCCTCGCTTCGATGAGGTTGAGGAAATGATACGCAAGCAAACCACCACCCCATCACTCCAGGGCCAAAAAAGAAGGGATGCTGAAGGGACGGGAGGTACAGAGTTACGTGGACCACACAATCTACCATTAGTGTCTACCACATGAAATAGTGATGAAAACACAGAGATGATGGGTACACTTTGAGCGCTGCGGATGTCGCACTCTGTGTCGGAGTCATCACGAAGCAGAACTCGCCGCTTTGCCGCCAGAGCGCGACCAGCCCGAAGCAGAACTGAGCAGGCGCTCGATGATCAGTGGATCAAAAGAGTGGATCACTGACGTCGAGTGGATCCATGACTTTGAGTGACGTCATCCTGCGACGTGTGGTGGGGCAGCTGGTGTTGAGCTCCGAGATCGCACAGCAAGGGGATCTTCTGAGTGCTGTAGCCGTGCGGCAGACTCCGACAGATGAACAGATGATCGGCAGATCCAGGGCACGGTTACTGGCAGTGACGGAGCCGACTGTGTGCTGGTGAGTGGCCTCCAAAGCTCTACAGTGTTAGAATAGCCGAGGTTATTCCATACTCTAATGAACGAGTCGTGCAGAGAGAGAGTTGAGGAGGCCATCCTGCTCCTATGTTACAGCATTCTTTTGATGGATTGAATCGTACTCTATCTATTTTACAGTATGATACGCTTCAAGCCTTCGTGCGCCATTGTGAATGGTGTATAGCAAAGAGATCAGGCGGGGTACCCGATGGCGAAACGGCCAGCGACCCATTGCGGTCAGCCGCACCCGCACGCTACTTGAGCGCCGTGATCTCGTCGACGCCGCGAAGCAAGAAATTGCGCACCGCCACGGGTACTGAGACCTGTCCTTCGCAGAAATAGTCGGTATTGGTCGGTGGTACCAACGCGCCGGCGACAAACAGACTGAGCCGGTCTTGGATGGTCTTGTGGATCGTGGCCTTGCTCGAGAACAGTCGCTCGGTCGACTCGGGCAGCGGCGGGAGGATCTTGAGCTGCTCACATAGCGCGCACGGTTCTAGTCCCGTGGCGGAACTAAGCGGGTGTTGGCGACAGGCCTCCAGAACGTCATGCTGCAGAGCAGAGATCTCGTCACTCGTGCGCGGAATATCGAACGAGATCATCTTCGTCTCATCGGAGCGAGACCGCACAACGAGTCGAACCTGAAATACTTTCTTCGTACCACCGACAACCTGGACTGTGTCGACGCGAGAGAGGAATTCGAGACAGTCCTTGACAAACTGTGTCAGCGGCCGAGCGGGCAAGAGCGCCTTGCCATTGCTCTTGGGACGAGGCAGAAGCGCGCCCCCGTCGAGACCGCTGTTCAGGATCTCGTAGTTTGCTGGTGGCTCAGTGAAAAACTTGACGACCGAGCGCGCAGTTGAGGGGCGAGCATCCGTCATTTCCGTGAAGTGGGTAGTTGTATCGTGCCGTATGCGTCGGATAAATTGTGAAGTGGGATCGACAAGCTACGAAAGCGATCGCGAGTTCCAAGGCCAAATGGAGTGTCCATCTTATCCATTTTAATGGATGCGAGTGTCCAACGTGTACCCTAAACGCAAACCAAAATTCAAGTGCCTTCACCATGCGTTCGACTTGAATACCTCAGATGTGTCACGCTGTCAACAGCTTAGCGCGCTGGCTTGTGAATAGAACAAGCCATAATGAACAGGCCAGCGCGCTAACCAGTTGGGGGCGACCCACCAACCCCTCTTCGTCAGCCTGGTGAGGAGGGGTTGGTGTTCCTGACAGTCAGCGTCGCCATTTTGTCGACGCCAAAGGCACAAAGACCTGTGCTAAGCACAAGAAGTCGTTAATGGTCAGTGGCAGCGACGCATCAGCGGCAAACAGACTGAGCCGGTCTTGCATATTCTTGTGGATCGTGGCCTTGCTCAGGAAAAGTCGTAGTTCACTGAACTTTAACAGACGGCTCTTCGATAAGATTGTGCAACGGATGTGAGTGTCCAACTCAGGCCAGCACTCGGATAACTGTCACTTACAGTAATAAGTAACCCAAATTATGGAGTAGTCTTTCTATGGCCAATGGGTTGGAACCCAACTCGCCAAACTTTAAGCTCGAATGTTCTATGTCACATATGCTCTCTGTAAGCCTTTTTATGTCCAACAAGGCAGATGGATAGTGGAGTTATAGTGAAGTACACGGCGTGAATGAAAATTCCCCCCGCGTACTCACTGTATTCTTTTGGTACAGATGTCCGCTTTGGGTACATCGGGTCCCGTGGAGTCACTCAATCAGTGAGTCGTCAGTGTCAGCCACTTTATGTTCTAGTCCCCTTTCTATCGACGGTGCACACCACATTCCCACTTTTCCCTCCGACTGCCCACGACTCGATCATCCCACCCACAACCAACGGCCATGGACGGATCCGATGCTGCTGGTGTCGCCCTGGCGATGAGCACATCCGCCCCGATGCGACGCAAGAATGCCTTCAAACCTGCCAAGCCGCTCGAAGAACACACCATCGCAAGCATCGCGTTCCTCAAGCGCGTAAACACGATCCAACTCACGGGTGGAGACAAAAAGAACTTCGAGTTTACTGTCTCGCTCAACCCCGACCCACAAGACGAGACCTCCCATGCTGCCTCCTTTACCATCACCCGCACGTATCAAGAGATTGATCGCACCTCCAAGATTGTTCAGGACGCGTGCTGCCGCCACTTTGAGTTTAATGACGTCTACAACGTCCCCGTGTGCCAACTCTGCGAGCCGTTCAAGATGAAAGTCGAGTTGCCCGTGAGTTCGAAAGACCGACTACTCCACAGCGAAAAGAATATCCAGAAAATCATGGAAGAGCGTGTCGTGGCACTTGTGCGGGGCGCGATCGTGCTGCCGACAAATGAAAAGCTCTTCTGCGAAGGTGTGACGCGGTTCCCGGCGGCGGTGGCGAAGTTGCTACTCCTGGGTGTCGACCAGACGAAGCTCTAGGCTTGGCTAAGCAGACCGAGTACCCGCCGTAGGCTACATGCTTGCACTGTTTAGTGCAACAAGACTTATACACTGCTATTGACCCAGAGGAAGTAATAGTGCATCGTAGGGCAACGCTTTTCGTTGTGTGGGCATGAGATCCAAATTTGGAGGAGCGAACAGCACGAACATAGCCATCCAGTCACTTCTCGCATCCTCCCGCTGACCTCCATGCGAAATGTACCCCAAGGAAACTTATCACTGATGAGCTATCAGCGAAATGTGAAACAAGAAAAATAGAACCCATGACTGCGCTATTGATTGGTCGAATAACTTTTTCATTTTTCGATATGTCACTTGAACGATAACATGATGCAAAGTGCAAGGATTCCAAAATTAAAGTTGAGACCAGATTTCAAATCCGTACAATTTGTAGCGCCTCTAAGCACCGGGTCACTTCTTCTACCTCCTATATAGTATTATGCAAGAATCGTATAATAGTCATTTAAATGTGAATTTTGATTCCAAAGAATGTAAACTGTTAAGGTCAATATATCAGGGCGGTGCGTAGAGGCTCTACAAACTGTATTTGGGGTCAGAATTTGGATTGAACGCGGCTATCTCTCTCTGGCGACAGTCGCCAGAGAGAAGCCACCACAGCATTGGTTGTTTTGAGCTTGGGTGCACTTGCTTTGAGCTTGGGTACACTTTAGTCTGGTGCACAGTTGTTGGTGGAGGATAGTGAACCCACGGTGGCCATGGCGGACCGCCTAACCTTCATGCAGTGTGGCCTGCTGCAAAAGCGAGGCGAAGATCCAGTTCTCGATGTCAAAATAACTTGCCATGCAGTCACTATAATTGAGCGGTAAGATGTCCACCATCTGAACATCGCCATGCCCCACTCATGAGCGGGGAGGCCTGGCCCCACGTTGCTTCTATACAACTGTCATAATCCACTAAACGATGGGGAACTAATGGCTACCAACAGTATTTGCGCATAGAGGGTACAATTTTTGATGACTGTAAACAGCGTTTACAGTGTCATTATTAGCTGAAATATCGAAATTCACGTGCCAGCATCTGGGAGAATTCGCTGTGTGAATTCTGGCAGCTTGGCTTCCCTTTTTCGCCTTCACTTGAACTTAATCTTCGCCCAATACTCCAAAGAAGCTCGCTTGCTGGGGGAAACAAGATCCCCACATAAAGTCCTGTAGCCCTGCCCCACTTTCTCTTTCCTCGTCCGTCGCCCACCACCACTTAATGCAGCCCCAGACGTCCACGACTCGCTCCTACCTCTCCAAGCGAAAGGAGCGTGCGGCCTTTCTCAGGCGGGTCTCCAAGGTCGAGATCACGGCCGGCTCCAAGACCGACTTTGTGGTCGCTCTCCCACTGGAAGCCTCGAATCCCGATTCGCTGGGTTCGCTATTGATTCTCAACCGCTCGGCCGACGCGATCGCCGCCCTCCAGGCGTCTCTGGCCAATGCTCGATGCCGCAGGGCCGTCTGTAATATATGTGGGCACTTTTCCGACTTGTCGCGATTGCCCGTGAGCTCGTCTGATCGCCTGATCCTCAACCGCCGGCAAATCCACGGGATGTTTGAGGCCCGGCTCGCTCGACTCGTGCACACGGCGGCGAGCCTGGTCGCGATTGAGTCGCTCGAGATGAAGTGCGTCGCACAGATGCAATCCATTGTCTCTCAGTTCATTCTCCACGGACTCAACCAGCCAGTTCCAGTGTGAGGGAAGATCACCCCATCATTATCACAATTTTAAATTCGATTACAATCGAATTGAAAGAAGAATTGAATTCAATTATGTATTATGAATGGTCGAACACTATGTATACTGTGGAGATTTTGCCTGTCTAGGACTGTTGGAAAGCGGAAGGAGCAATGGGAAATTCAGGATTGGTAATGAATCTCAAAGGACCCGTGACGGGGGTATGGCATGGCAACTCCTTGGTGGTGCTACAGTAGGACGTCCGACGGTGGATCCAAAAATGGCGAACGCTCAACCATTCCACCACGCGGCGTTCTAGCACCCGACGATGGCGTTGCCGCTCACAAGATTGTAGAGCATCCGGAAGACGCCCCACACGCGGGAAAACAGCATCATAAAGAGCTGTCCAAACTCGGCGTCGACCGACAAGTCGTTCTCTTCGCCCAGCTCGCGAATGCACTGTTGATAATGCTCGACATTCGCGCCGCCCGGGTGGCTCGACTTGCCGCCACTGAGTCCCCAGTGGCCAAACGACGGCTGGCAGGCATTGATGCTCCAACACGAATCGTACACGACGCGTCGTCGAATGCCATTGCGGCTGAGCACGAGCGAGAGGTAGTAGTCGTCTCCGAGAAAACACGCCTTGGAGAGCTCCGTCACGGCAAACGCCGCCGTCGTGGCAACGCCGTGGCCATAAAATTTACGGCGCACGACGACGCCACCAGCGCCGCCGACAAACGACACGCGGTTGATGCCAATCTCGAGACTGCGGCCACAGTACAGCGCGTCCTCGGTGCTGATCCAGCCGCCCAGTACAGCCACGGCCTCGCGAGGAAACTTGGTTGTATAGTAGAGCGTCCGGTGCGCGAGCTCGCGTGGGTACTGGCGGTCGTCGTCGCCGTAGACGATAATGGTCTCGGGTTCCTGCTCGACCAGCAGCGTGCCCAGCACTTTGCTTCCGGGTCCAAAGTCCTTGTCGATAATGATCACCTGGACTTTGGCGTGAAAGGCGCTCTGCGCGAGCGCGTACTTCCAGCCGTAAAACTCGGACGCGTTGTGGTACGCGTCGGGCGCGACGAGCCAGTCGGGAATCGTCACACGCTCGTCGCGGTAGACCCGCGGCACGACCACGTAGATTGTATCAAAGCCTTCGCCCGTTTGATTGACCAGCGCTGCGAGCGTCGGCTGGATCTTGTCAATGCTGCTGGCCGTGGTCGTGAAGCTAAAGACCATGCGCGGCCGCCCGGGGCCCGACGACGCTTCGGTCGACATGAAATTGTAGGACGAAAAGCTCACCAAGAACATGGCCGTCCACACAAAGCCCGCGACGATCGCGAGCTTCATGCGGCGTCGCCAGACCGCATCGGTCGTCGGTGCGCTGGTCGTCGGAGGAACCGGAGCTTTAGAAGATACAGAGGCTCCGTCCTCTGCTGGCGCCTTGAGCTGCTCGTCTTCCTGGAGCTGCTCGTGGTGGACCCCGTGGCGCCGGGAGCGCCGAGTCATGCACAGGCCGAGCGCCGCACAGAGCGCCACGGCGAACACGAGCATCGCCACGCGTGGCAGTAGAATGGTCTCAGAGTAGAGCTCTCGACATGTGTGCTTGGGCGCGCCGTGCGTGGACGCAGAGCGTATCGCCGTCATGATTGGGGAGGTGGCGGGTTATTGGGAGGTGTGTGGGGTTCTGCCCTGGAGGGAATGCACGATGACTTCCAGGTAGTCACTGAGATATGGTGGATGATGCTGTTGAAAGAGTAGATCAGCACTGTGAACCCATATGTTTCCTTCCTAAAACAACTAATTTAAGGCATTTTTCGTGTTGACGTGACTGGGTGTGATTTTTCTACGTGATATTCTGGGTGTCCAACACCATGTCATCCGCTTTTCGGAACAGATGATCGACTTGGACAGGGGTTTCTATGAAACCCGATGTTTTCTACGAGAACCGATGTGCCGTGAAAGGTCACAATCACATCCTTGGCTGGAAACGTCCATATCGGGCCGCCGCTACAAGGAGACTGCGAACGCGACTGGAGGCTGTAGCCATTGAATAGCGCGCGGAGGGCGAATTGACTGAAGGGTGTAGTGCAGCATGGGGCCCAAGAAGAAGGGCGGCAAGAAGGGCAAAAAGACCAAAGCGGAAGAACCGCCGCCCGAGGAACCGTCCGGTACCGATCCACGAGCTACATCTGAACGAACTTGTACCTCTTTGACTGATGAATCTCTACACGGTAGAGTATGATACAATGGACGTGCCGATGCTGAAAGAAGTGATCCAGATGCTGCGCCAGCAGCTCGAGAAGGCCCAGGTCGACCGCAACTATGTCCAGCACGAGCGGGTACATGTCACGTCTCGTAGCTCGTCATGCCAGTCACGAAAGGATCCTGATACCAATGCGATGTGAACTGATTAGGACATGATCGAGTCGTTCTACGACATCACAAAGCAGGAAATCACGGACCACGAGAACCAGATCATGGCCAAGGACCGCGAGATGGAGATTATGGAGGACAACCACCGCGTCGAAGTGCGCGTGTACGTGCAAAAGGTCAAGCACCTCGACTACGAACATAAGAACAACCTGAAGCGCGTCACGGCCGATGGCGTGGGCCACACGGACGAAGAGCGCGACCTCCATCAGCACCGCGAGACTGTGCTGCGCAGCACCAAGCAGTCGCTCAAGCTCGAACTCAAGGAACGGGAGCTCTCGAACGAAGACGAGATTGACCAGATGAAGCAGGCCCACGAGAAGAATCTGACTAAGCTCCGCGAGCAGTTTGAAACGAATATTGCGGCGCTCGAGGCACGCTGCGAGGCGCGGCTGGACGAGCTCACGGAGAACCTCGAGCTGCGCCGCAAGGTCGACATCCACGAGATTGAAGAGCGCAAGAACCTCCATATTAACGACCTCATGAAGAACCACGAGCGCGCGTTCACGCAGATTAAAAACTACTACAACGATATTACGAAAGACAACCTGCGGCTCATTGATTCGCTCAAGAACGAGATCTCGGCCATGAAGAAAAAGGCTGCGGCCAACACCAAGCTCATGCACGACGTGTCGCAGGAAAATAAGCGCCTCTCCGAGCCGCTCGCAGCGGCGCTACAAGAAGTTGAACACTTGCGGCACGAGCTCAAGGACGAGCAAAAGGACAAGCTGTCGCTGCGGAACGCCAAGGCGCGGCTCCAGTACCTCGCGCACCAGGTCGTGGAGATCAAGGACAAGATGGTTCAACTGCGCGCCAAGTACAAGTCGCTCGAGACGGACCGCAATATGCTGTACGACACCTTTGAGCAGACGGTCGAGACAATCCACAAAAAGGGCGAGTGCAAGAACCTCATTCTCGAGCAACGGCTCGCGTCCATGGACGACACCCACGCGCGCAAGCAGTCGCAGCTCCACGAGATCTTGGCGGCGGCGAATTTGGACCCCACGCAGGCGCGCCGTGTGCTCGAGTCGCTGGACCGGTTGCTGGACGGTCGCAATGCCAAGATCCGCGAGCTTCAGTACGGCGTCGCGAAAGAAAGCAAGGCGTTCAACGATTCGCTGCGCACGTTTACGGAGAAACTGACGCGGTTTGGTATCCCCGACGACGAGATCCGAGCCATGGGGTTCAAGCCCTTGACCACGAATATGAACGTCAATCCAGCGGGCCTGGTCGCCGTCGAGTAGGGTAAACTTAATTGGATGGTGGAAATCAATTAATATTTGTGGGTCTTGGAGACGATGTAGACGCGCACGGTTTGGTCGAGTGACGCGAGCACGCAGAGCCCCTCGCGGTCGGGGCTCCAGTCCATGCTCACGATCGGCTGCGTCGACAGCACGCGCGAGTTGAGCAGCTCGACGGAGCCGCACACGCCCAGCAATCTCCCTTCGGCATCTTTCGTCGTGCGCGCCACCGGGTAGTGACTGGATTGTATACAGAGAAACACCATCAGTCTCGGCAACCAAGACCCCCACAGCCTCAGGCGAGTAGATACGAGAAGATACGTACTACTTGTAGAGGTTGAAGCCGCCGTTGCCGCCGCCCGTCATAAACAAGTCGCGGTTCTGCGGCAGGAACCGTCCCTGCCAGATCGTCGACTTGTGGGCCTTTTCCGTGAGGTACGCAAACCCTTTTTCCTCGTGGAAAGTGCGCAGATCATACATGCGGAACTTGGACTCGAGCGTGGTCACCAGCAGTTTGTTCATCTCAATGTCTTTGCGGTCGAACTGGACATTGACCACGCCGTTCTGGACATTGGTCTCCCACCGCAGGGCGTTTGTGCGGAGATCGTACATCTTGACATCGCCATTGTCATAGCCGCCGACCACACAGCGTTCCGTATCATTATACGAATTGCCAAAGCACACGGTCCAGCAGTCGCGCGCAGCGTCCGCATGCTGCGGAGCGAGCGTGACCACGGGGTCCGCAACGCGCACGTCCCAGACGCGGATGCAGCCGTCACGGCCGCACGTCGCGATCTCTGGCGCGCCGTTGCCAATGTTCTGGCCGCCGCACCCATCGATCGCATTCACGATCGATTTGTGGGCCTGCGCTTCGTACACGGGTACATCGGGCTTTTCCAAGTCCCAGACGCTGAGCACACCGCCGTAATCCCCTGCGGCCAAGTGGCGGTTCGCCAGCGCCGACGCACCAAACGTACCGCACTTGACGCCATGCTTCTTCTCGAGCTCGACAACCGTCTTGAGCTCGCCCTGGTTGAGCGCAAAGACTGTGATCGCGCCCGTGGCCTTTGGGTAGATGCCCAGCGCAACGAACCGCGCCGAGCACGGCACCCACTTGGCGTCGTTGGGCGTGAAATTGACCGATCTGTTGACGTGCTCTATGATCTGCGGTGCGTCGGTCGTGTCCATGGTGAGATAGTGAGACGTTCCTGTGGAGAGCAGAAGTGAAGGCCGCGAGAAGGCATGAAGCCGTCCCGTCACCTTCCAGAGAGGTTTTCCATGTTCGAACAGATACGTCGCTTCACACGTGTTTCGAACAGGTCATATTCTGTATAAAACAGTATGTAAAGCTAAGCTAACCGAAGCTGATCCGAGTCAAAAGATCGGTGGAAGGGTATGAAGCGTCGCGGTGGAAGGGATCAAGGATATCGACTACCAGCATGGGCAACGCGCGCTCGAGTGCGCGGCGCATTGTGGACGCGTTCGCGATGGACGACAGTAGCAGGTGAGTCGTGGTGCAAATCGGTCGGATCCAGGACAACAACTTAGGCTCCCATTGTGGCAGCAGCTCGTCACCGATCACGGAGCCATTGCTTCCGGCGGACGATGCAGAGTCTCCGCACATGGGAGACAGCACCAATTCTGCCTATCGGCGCAAGGGAACGGGTCGCATTGAAGTAAAGCAGCTGCAGTATGCAGGCTCGAGGGAGGAGCCATCGCTGGATCTTGCGGCGGTGACCCGGCAGCTCAACAGCTTTTACGCCGTCGTTTGGCCTGTAGCGATCACAATGATCGTAGCGAGGTGAGTTGACTTCCCTATGCTTTTGTCACTGATCGTCTCAGCTGCTGGTGCTTATGTATGCTGTCAGCCTTGTCGCCAGCAATGCGAGAGACGCCCAATTGGCCAAGGCAATGACGTACGTATGGGGTCGATCCTCTGAAGCGAGTATACCTCTAACAGCCAGCCTCTTGTCAGGACGTATATGTACTACCGAAACATTGACAGCTCCAGTGACTCGGTCGGCGAAAAGTCCATGCTCGCGCTCATGAACGCGCTCGTCGTGATCGCCTTCATTGCGTGCCTCACAGTCATGATCGTCACATTGTACAAGTTCAACTGCATGCGGTTCTTCCTTGGATACTGCATCTTCTACTCGGCGTCACTACTCGCGCTGGCCGGCACGAAAATTGTCGTGGTCGTGCTCGGCGACAACCTCCATGTGGTCTTTGACAGCGTCTCCCACTGGTTTGTCATGTACAACTTTGCTGTCGTCGGCGTGGTCAGCATCTTTTACCAAAAGGGTTTGCCGACGATCGTCGAGCAAGGATATCTCGTCGCCATTAGCGTGATCGTCGCCTGGCAATTGTCCCAACTCCCTGAGGTACGTGGCAAGTCAGTACGGAATCTCTGTGCATGGCGTGCTCTCTCACACACGTGATACAGTGGAGCACGTGGATGATCCTATTTCTGCTGGGCTTCTGGGATCTCTTCGCCGTGCTCACGCCGTGTGGTCCGCTTCGATGGCTCGTGGATCTCGTCCATGAGAAGGGCACGCCCCTTCCAGGGTTACTGTATCGAGCCGCCATCGCCGACTCCCATCAAACCAAGGAGGCTCCTCGCACTATAGAGGTAGAGCCAACGCGAGCGCGCATGTCCGAGAGCGAGTTCATTTCGTGGCTTCTCTCGCCAGTACGAACGATCGATACCTCAGCGCGTCAGTCACCGCCGCCGCCGACCCAAGTTCTGGGCTTCCACCAGCAGGTCGTCTCGTTCCTCTTCGACCAGCGCTCCAGTGCACAATACCGCGCGCTCGATATCAGCCAGCGGTACGCAGACCAGCAGATAAAGCTCTGGCGGTCACTGTTCACGTACTATGAAATCCGCTCAGTCTCACCAGGCAAGCCGTACCCATCCATCGAAGTGATCTTTGGACGCGTTGCCACCTCCCCGCCACAGCCCCAGCTCAGCGACAGCGATGACGATGACCAATCCATTCGACTAGGTCTTGGCGACTTTATCTTCTACAGCGTGCTCGTTGCGCGCGCCGCGATGCACGGTGTCGCACCATTTGTTGCTTGTTTCTTCTGCGTCATTGCCGTACGTCCTCAGTCAGACTCCATATCGCACTGCACGCTAACATTCATTCGGTGTGCTTCTGTGGGCAGGGTCTGGGCATCACGATGTATCTGCTGGCCCACTACGACGCGCTGCCCGCGCTGCCGATCTCCATCTTCGCGGGTATCTTCGCCTATCTGCTCACAGTGCAACTTGTGGTCCCATTGGTGGACCATCTTACCTCTTTCAGCATCATGGCGATTTGATCTCACCTTCTTTTGGTAATCTAACATCTGACTCTATTATAATAGAGTTCGTGCGAACATAAATGTTCGCACGAACTTACGAAGATCAATTTCGTACTTAGTAGGAGTGCACACAGTACTTTCCCGGCCAGCGGCTCTGGTCATTGAGCTGCTCGAGCGACAATTGCCTGCGGCTGCACCATCCGGACGGTGAGCGAAGAAGCGAGTCTATTGACGTGGGGAGGTGGCCGGTGCGTCCGCAGAAGACGTCGCGTCTCACCACGCGCGAGCGATACGCGTCCCCTCGTCTCCTCCATGGAGTGCCCTAACGCACGCTGCTGCTGGTCGTGATGCGTAGACGTTGGCGACCATCAAAGGGGAGATAATTACGCGGCCATGATCGATCCGTCGAAAGACAAGTTTGCGTATTTCAAGGACAACATCCAAACGGCCGAGGACAAGGTACGCGCGCTCACCGTAGATTGGGAATGGTGGGGGGGAGCGTGCGGCTCGTTTCCCCCTGCTATCTGAAAGGGGGGAGGAACCGTGTTGATGACGCGTCCCCTTGGTGTCGCGTCCGCCCCCACCTCTCTCCACCTCCTCCTCCTTCTTCCCCTCACTGATGCAATCTTGTTTGGATAGGAGTTTGATGCGAGTCAGTATTACTACCACCGCGAAGAAATGTCGGGAAGCAAGGGCCCTGGTTCGAGTGCTGCAGCGGCGAGCGTAGCGGCCATGGGGCTATCGTCCTATGGAATGGTCGGTGGCATGGGTGGCAGTATGGGCGGTGGCATGAGCATGAGCGGTGCCATGGGTGGCATGGGCATGGGCGGTGGAATGGGCGGTGGCATGGGTGGCGGCCTCGGCGGTACGGCAATGATGGTGTCGGTTTAATGCTGGCGATTATGTAACCTTTCGCTGCATGTGGGAATCTATTAGATGCAGGGTTGCAGCCGAACGCATTCTCGTCGGGTTTCCCGGGCGGTGGAATGCTTAGTGGTGGTGTCGGCTCGGTGCGTTGTGTGCTGAGAATACATGCTCGCAGGTGTGAGAGAGAATTAACCTCTTGGTTCTCTGTACTAGTTCTTGGGTCCCGCACTACCACGTGCGCCTCCTCTTGGCGGCATGCCCAGCAACGCCCACGAGCTGCATCGAATGAGCTCCACGGAACACCTCAGTCTCATGAAGAGTACGTTGGGTTCCCCATGGATCCCTTGTTCTTCTCTTCTGGAGTACTTTCTCACCTTCATATGCAGGTCGAAACTTTCCACTGCAACCGGAAAACAAGGCCCCCGACATGTCCGAGTTCCCTGCACTGAGTCGGTGCGTCTCTTACTGTCGATTCCACGCTGGTTGCCCTGAAAGAGCAGCAGACTCACCAAAAAATGTGTACTTTCTAGGACAAACTCGTGGGCACTGGAGCAGACTTCGGACACGTCGTCGACGCGGTCGCAGTCGTCCGAGTTTGTGATCCAGAAAGAGGATTTTCCGGCGCTGTCTCCGTTTGGCAACGCACCCAGTTCGAACGACAAGGCATCGATGCAGCAGCCACCCGACCACGGCGAGCTGAAACGCCACTCGAGCTTCCACTCGTCGGTCAATGACAGCATCATGGCCTCGCACCAGACACGGCCGACAGGTGTCGCTGGCTCCAATTCGTCGATCGGCAGCCGCGGCGGCGGCGCACCCGGGTTTCTGCCTCCGTCTTCCTCTTCTGTACAATCGAGTGGGAATGCGTCGTCAAGCCTGAGCGGCACTGGTGCCTTTGGTCCGCTGCATGGAACACGGCCTGGCGCCTCGACAGCCAATGGCGAGCTGGACCCAAGCAACCAGTTTGGTCTGCTAGGCATGCTGCACACGGTCATTCGACCGAGCAACGACGCCAAGAAGAATCTGCTCATGGGCTGTGACCTCACGTCGCTGGGACTGAATCTGAATTCGGCCGAGCCGTTGTACCCCGTGTTTGCATCGCCGTGGGCCGACGGTCCGCTCACCAAGGAGCCGCAGTTCACATTACCCATGTGCTACTACAACCAACCGCCGGCGCTCAAGACGACCCACTTGGCCAAGTTCCACTTGGAGACGCTCTTTTACATCTTTTACTCCATGCCCAAGGACGTGTTGCAGGCGTACGCGGCCCAGGAGCTGTACGCGCGGGATTGGAGATATCACACGGAACTGAAAATGTGGCTCAAGCGTGCGACGCCCGCCGACGCGGCGCTCTTTGCCAACGGTTCGGGGTCTGGTGGTTTGCTGTCGCCGTCTGCACCGTCGGGGTCCCTGGGCCTCGGTGGTGCGGGCGGCATTGGCTCGATCGGCTCGATCGGCAGTGCCTCGAGCGCGTCGTCGTCGTCCGCGGGGCTCGGTTCGCTGGGGCCGCAGTTTCTCTTCTTTGACACGACAACGTGGGAGCGACGCGTGTTCACGGGCAACATCCACTCGCTAAGCGCAGGGCTGCTGAGCGAAGAGGACATTCGAGTCAAGTTCACGGCGTCCTCGTAATGCTCCGTCATGTGACGTCCCACCACTGTATCCGCCCTTTGCCTTGTTGAGGGAGCCGCGTCGACTCCCAGCATTGCTGAGGCGGGGAGGAACGAAGAAAAAAAATACACATTGTGTTGGACGCCTCGTGTGTTTATGTACAGTATTACTACTGGGGGGCCTGTGAGCTTGAAGAAGACTGGTGATCGTGTAGCGGAGACGAGGACTTCCAGCACGTACAGTGTGAGTGCTTTGGGCGGAGACGAGGACTCGGCTGTTTGCCACGCGTGAGCTACTGTACTCACGTCCAAGAGAAAAGAAGAGAAAAGTCAAGGCAGATGAGACCGAAGAAGCCCAAGTGAACGACCAGCTTGATTTCACTCACGCTTCATATCCACGTCGGATCCGGCAGATCGCAGAGGCAGTCTGCGAGGCAGGTGAGCCTGTCGACTGGGCGTGATATGGCAGAGCGAAGACTGCTGCACGGGCTCATAGTGAGTCAGGCAGGAGCCAGAGGACTTCGCTGCAGAGGCGGCAGCCAGTAAATCCGGAGGAGAAGAAGGCTGGCTAGCACGAAAATAAAGTCCCATGCAGTGAGGTGGATCAGTGGACAGAGAAGGCAGTCCCACGGTGGCTTGGGAACTGGGAGAAGTTTCCAGCAAAAGCGCGGGTAGGAAGGAGGTTGCATGCTTCACTTTGGTGGCGTCTATACTTTTAGTTTATCAGATGTTCTACTTTTTGCTTTTCTACTTTTGTTTTGCGGGGCACTTCTTTTTTTCTCCTTTTTTTTCTTTCTTTCGTGTGCGCTAGCTTTGCTGCTGTGGGTTCGATTTCTGTTGATGGGGCTTGGTCGAGTCCAGGACAATGCGGCGTCCACCAAGTGCAAGCTCAAGTTGGCGGATGCGTTCGTCTTTGGCCTTGGCTTCCTGGAGCAGCTTTTGGTTCTCGTCCTGGGAGAAGAGAAACCAGAAAGAAAAACAGAATTAAAGTGAGCGATAGGGGCCCAAACAAAAAAAAAAAAAAAAAAAAAAAA
>JAADVZ010000447.1:0-24413 GCA_023335925.1 Pythium phragmitis
CAGCGTGCATCCGAGGCCGACATGGTCGAGAAGTTCATGACCACGAAGGACACATCAAGCTTCAAGCGTCGCTTGGACACGGCACTCGAGAGCATTCGTCTCAAGAGTAAGCAGTTCGATCGTGACAGCAGTGTGCTGGCCAACTGGCTCGCGCAGCGCCAAGCCACGGCGACGGCGTCACCGTGAGAAGTATGCTTCTTGAGAGAATAGTGATTGTTGAGCTTTTTCCCTTTGCTAGTGTGTGTGGCCGTCATTTTTCGCACAAACGGGTGTTTCTAACCATTGCACAAAACACGAGGGTTGATTAGCTCTGCTTTACTGTGTTTGAATCGCCATGATGCTCTTCCTTTGTTACCTTTGGTGTGTCAATCGAAACGAGAGTCTTTAGCTGTTGTCTCCATCGTGGCTCACAGTGCCACTACGGGCCCGTGCCTCTGTGACGGCAGCGAGAATCTCTTGATGCGTCGGGATGACGTAAGTCGGACAAATGACCTCCAGGAGGCCTCGAAACGCCTCGGTCTCGACCACATTAGCCGGTAGATCCCCCTTTTCGATGGTCGCGACCAGCGCCTTGGTGGCTTCGCGCGCGCAGTACGGATTCAACGGCTTCCGGCGCGCGCCGCATCGACACTCGAACGGACTGGGCGGGCGCCATTGGAATTCGTCTGGATTCCTCTGCCCCGTTCGCGGCGGCGCACACATCACAGGCGGCGGAAGACTGGGCGGAGTCAGCGCGCGGAGCATGGCCGGCGGCAGGTCCGTCCTCTCGAGCGTCGGCTTCTTGAGGATTTTGACCATCGCGGTACTCGTGGTGTGAAGGAGGGAGAGAGAAATTGCCGAGTGAGCAAGGTTTCCCTTTGGTCGTTTCTCTTTGGACGGAAAGGGAGCCACCCCCGAGAGTGATGGTCACTTCAACCTTTGTGGACGAATCCACTGATCTAAGCCAACTGAGGAGTCACTCTGGGGCTGGTACGACGCGGTTCTGGCGCTGTGCGAGCATCCGCTGCAAGATGGTCCTGCCGCCACCACCAGTGTTGGCGCCCACGAGAGTCCGCTTCATGGGAGTGGCTCCGTTGGGTTGCTGCGTTTGGGAAAGTTTCCGGGGACTGGCGGAGGGTGATTTGGTCGGACCACGCGCGGTCGAATCTGCCAACAGTAAATGGCGACGCACCAATGCGAGTTCGTTGCCGGCGATATGGTCAGTCAGCAGGCGCTCCATCACGTCCTCCTAGTACATCACACTACAGTTAGTGGCCGCTGGGTTCGTCACTGGACGATACACGCACCCCGACCGCGGTCTGCAGCACGAGCAGGCTCTTCTGCAGCGAACTCTGGCAGGCCGCCGACTTGCATGTGAGCAAATCCGCGACTGCGTCCAGTACTGTTGTTGCACACTTGGCGAGCAGCTCGTGGATCTCTGCGGTACTGAGGGAAGGGAGGCATTTCTCAACGTATAGGCACGTCTGATCACACACAGAGGAGCCGTGTAAACCACACTCTTACTACTGGAGAAGAGGGGGAAATCGGAGAATTACCAACCAGGTTCACGAGCCGTAAATCGTCGCGGGAAACGCGCTGCGCCTGCCTGAGCAGTGCGACGACGAGTCGCCTGCTGCTGCAGTGCGTGACGAGCGCCTCGAGCACATCGTAGGCCGTTTCACAGAGAAACCGCTTGTGCGAGTGGAACACGGCCGGCAGCACGACGGGCAGGATCACGTCTACACGCAAAGATCAGCCACTACGTTATAGGGCAATCAGATGAAAGGCCTCCCGTACCAAAGAATGGAGCGAGTCGGTGGCGCAGCAGAAACGCCAGGTCCTTGACCAAGAGCAGGGCATCGCGCGCCGCGGTCGCGACGGTCTGAGTCGACGCGGATCGCGCGGTTGCTCCTCCTCCAACGATGCTCACGACCTCAGCGAGCTGGCATTCGCTACATGGATGGGTAGCGTGAGCGCCACTAGCTACCAACCCCTCCATACAAGAGAGACTACAAAGGAGGAGCGTACATGTGGTCGCGCAAGACCTCTGGGTACTGAACGGCAAACCGCTTGAGCGACTGGATCGCCGCAAACTCTTCGCCCCACGGCACGTCACTCGCTCCGACGTGGCCGTTGTGGACGACGCGCCGCTTGCGACTGAGGATCAGATCGACGTTTTTCCACTCTTCCAGCTCTCTCCACGAGGCGGCGGCTTCTCTTCCTGTTGCTTTCGACGGCGTCCGGCCTCTTTGGCTGGGCGTTCCGACGCGTGGCGTTAACGTCTGCTGAGCACCGGTTCTTGGGCGTGGCGTTCTGACGTGCGCTTCCCTTGGAGTAGACAGATACCGTATTGGAGATGAAGATATCACTGGCACGACTGGCTGCTGTTTGGTCGGCTTGGCACTGCGTGCCTTCGTCTTCTTCTTGCTCGGGTCTCTACTGGATGCTGTGCTGGTTGGTGTATCTGAGCGTGGCGTCGCGAATGATTTCGGTCTTGAGCTGGCTGAGGTGGCCCGCGCGGTTGTATGGAGGATTTGGTCCAGCGCGAAGGCCTCGTCGTCGTCTTCCGACAGATCGCTGGCGGCGCTGCCATCTTCGCTGTCCTTACTCTCCCGCAAGAGTGCTCGTGCCGTCGTGATTACCATGTCGTCACTCGCACTCTCGTCGTGTCGACGCGATGCTCGCTTGGGTGGCTGCTCAAACGGCACCACAGGCGTTGTCTCCACGTGCAGAGGAATCGACTCTTGTGGCGGATATCCGAGATGCAGCCTCTCAGCCACAGTACTTGCGGTGGCAGGTACTGGATCTGTAAATTCAGGTGACGGCGTTCGCTTCCGTGAAATACCATGTCGTGGAAGAGCAGCCTCAGTGTCAGCATCCTCGCGCTGTTTGCTGGGCTTACGCTCAGGCATGTTGTGAACCACTTGTGCTGATTTTGCTTGAATGTGGCGCGTATCTTCTCCGCGGTGAAGGAGCCCGAGATCAAGCGTCATTGATTCGGGAATCACGGCGAGTACATCTGGAAGACACGTCGACCTGTTCGACGGCTCGCCTTTCGCGGTCAAGTCACACCCTTCGCGCAGGCCAGCCTCCTCCGCGTGAGTTGCCTCGTCTTCTCCTGCCTCCTGTGCTAAGTCACTCGATTCCTTTCTACTCGAGTCGAGTCCATCCAAGTGCAAGTTCGTCTGTGGTGGGGGAACGGCGACCACTACTAACGGACCAACGGACTCGACAGAAGCGTCGCCTTCGTATTCGTCGTCGGCGTACTGCACGTCGTACCGACGCACTCCACGGTATTTTGTCTCGACAGCGTCGCCAAGATGGTAAACCTCGTCCGTGGCAACCTGCTGAATCCGGTCGATGGAAGTCTCATCGGCCACGACTGCGACGACCTGGACTTGAATGAGGTCGCCACTGAGGTGACTCTTCACGCCACCATCCCTGTTGGAGATGTCGTCCGTTCCGTCGTGGACACCGGCAGTCGTGCCACCAACATAGTGGAGGCCGCCTTGAGATTCTGCCTCAATCGAGTCGCCCACGTGGGACAAAGGCATCGGGGTGACGGCGTGAAGGTCACCTTCTGCCGTGTTACCATCGAGATCGATGGAGCGAGCTGTTGGGGTTTCGATATCGACAGACGCGGACGCGAGACGGTCCAGAAGAGACGCGTCTTTGCCGAACGCGACGTCGTCTGGGTCGCTTTCCTCACGGTCCACGAGAACGGCGTCCAGCTTGCGGACAATTGCATCGATGCCCGGTTCAGCCTCCACAACTGGACAGGCAGTAGGGGGAGCCACTAGCAGCGACTTTGCAGTGATCGCCTCGTCCTCGGCATGTGGTAGCGCCACGACAACATCGGCTTCACCTCGATCTTTTGTATCGTTGGTCTTCAGCTCTTGATCCACTTGGTCTGAGGATTGTAATAGAGCAAGTCGCTTCACACTCGCGCGTATGGCCTTCTGGGCCGTCGCTTCCACCGTGTTCTTGACCCACTCAAGCTTTACTGAGCTCTCCTGCCATTCCGATGCACAGCTGTCACTACTGGTGGGGAGCAAAACCACGGTCTCGTCCTCATGGATGCCAGTGTGGTCTTCACTGTTCATGCTCTTGCTTGCGGTAACGGTCTCTCCACAAGGAGCCGCCCAAGCAGTCTCGGTTTCTCGCTGGAACTCACCGGTGATCGGCATCGCGTCGGATGTGCGTTCTGGATCTCGAGTAGTTGCTGCCTGAACGTTGCTCTGCTGGTCTGGAAGAGATACGACGTCTGCGATGGGTTCGTCGATGAGATGAGCGTCATGTGGGATGGAATCGTGCTCGTCTGGAAACGGAGACTCTGCTCGGACTTGAGTGTCCATCGCCCCGTTCACGATATCGTCCATGAGGCCTGCCGCCCGCTCAGCAGTCTCTTGTTCATCATTCGCGATAGCCTCGGCTATCGCAGATTGCTGCTCCATAGTTTCGTCTACAACGTTGTTACCTTCAACACATACTTTTCCGTTGTCTGGAAACAGACCAAGCACGTCGTCCATCCCATGCGATCTCGCCAACGCGTAGGCAGCACAAATCTCCTCCTCTGTGAACACGTGCGCGGCCGACATCAGCAGCATCGGGAGGGTCGGTGTTGACGCGTGTCGCGTGCGTTGTGGAGGCTTCTTGGCGTGCCACTTGATCGCGTCCTGGAGACTCAGCACGTCGCGACACACGGCGTCATAGTCACTGTCCGTGAGCAGCAACCGCACGAGCGCAGTGTCGTCATAGACTTCCATCCCGTCGCGACGGCGTTGCCTGAGAAACTCCGACATCTCGTCGGCCGTCGGCTTGGGCACGTTTCGCAGCACGCCGGCGTTGTTGGCGGCAGTCGTTTGGTGGCAGTAGAGCGCCACGCGCTCGGCAAGCGACAGCGGCAGGCCACGTGCTGACGCCGGGCGGGACGAAAACGACGACGTTGATGGCGGCGCATCCATGGACTCGTGCTCGGTAGTCAATGGGCAGGATGGGGATTCAACAGCTACCCCAAATGGAGAGAGGAAGCAGGGGCCGATTATTTTTAGGCCTTGATGCATGAAGGCTGTAGAACCACAACACACACACTCGAGTAATCCCACATCACAATACAGCACCCAGCGACGACTCGGAAACGAAGCAAAATGGAGACGAACGCACCACCCGAGGCTGATATTGGCGTTTCCACGATTTCTCCCTTTTCTCACGTCTTCGGTCCAAGAGACACGTTCGCTCTTACCATGATACCATCACTCGTTGATATTGTGGTGGATCTGGTTCACGTCTTCATTGTCGTTGAGCGCATCGAGAAGCTTTTCGAACGACTCGCGGTGCGCCTCGGGCAGGTCCATGAACTCCTTGGGGTGGTAAATGAGCTCCACGATCGACGGCTCGAGGCCCGCGGCCGTGAACGCGTCCCGAACGTTGGCCAGCTCGGTTGGCTCGCACGTCACCTGCGCCACCCCATCGCGCGTCTCCAAATCCTCGGCGCCGGCCTCGAGCTATGGGATCCAAAGTGTGAGATGTTTGCTCTGAGACTGTCCATATCCGGTGTCCAACCACTGTGCAAAACAATCAAAACGCACCGCGATCTCCATGAGTGCATCCTCATCTTCAATGGGCGTCGCGGCCTTCGCCAGCTCAATCTCCAGGTAGCCTTTGCGGTCAAACATCCATGCGACCGAGCCGTTCGTGCCCAGCGAGCCGTTGTGCTTGCCCAGAATGTGGCGCAGCGCCGGCGCCGTGCGGCGCTTGTTGTCGGTCAGCGTCTCAATCTACACGCACATTCGATTAGGAGCTCGTATAGAAGCAACATGGTGTGAGCGGGGACGCACCATGAGTGCACTGCCGCCCGGACCCGAGGCCTCGTACAGCACCGCCTCGGCGTTCATCGCGTCCTTGCTGTCGACGCCCCGCTTGATGGCCGCATCTATCTTGTCCTTGGTCATGTTGGCGGCCTTGGCCTTGGAGATGACCGACTGCAGGCGCTGAAAGAGAGACGGACGGTCATCGGTCGTGAGCGTGTTGCCCCCAGTGGATGCAACGCAACGTTGCAGCGCCAACGTACCACGTTCTCCTTGTCGCCCTGCACCATCTTGGAGACGATCGCGAGCTCGTGCGCGAGCTTGTGGTTCATCGATGTGCGTTTCTACATACATATATAACCGCAAAGGTGTTGGGAATCTTCCGTGGGGGGTCCTCTACGAAAGTACGTACGGCATCTGTGGCGTTCTTCCTGCCCTGGATCGTCGGTCCGCGGCCCATGTGGCGAGCAGTTTGGAGCCACACGGGAGCCGCCATGCATACCGCACTGACCGCCATGACATGGGACATCTGAGACGGGGCATCGGAGCCGCCCAACGCGCCGCTAGCGCGCCGCAGCAGCGATGGAAGCCGAGCGTGTGCCATTTTTTCGTGTGTGGTGGTGAATGCCGGAATGCTGGTCAAGGAGCTACAACCCAAAGTCCCATGCATGACAAAAGAACTGGGTTATTGGATTATTACTACTTTGGACATTCTCTATAGTATCGAATATGGCTACACTATAGATCTATATAGAAAGCAGATCAAGTGAGATCTCTTATCTGAGATCCGCGAGATCCATGTCTTTCGCAACGCGATGGAGAAGCGACCGCGTCCAACGTTGCGGGAAGCGACGCGCTTCTATAAACGCGCGCAGATGCGTCTCACGCAGCTTGAGCTGCTGCAGCAGCGGCTCCAGCATCTTGCGTACGAGCGGCTCCTGCTTGGTCGACCCAAATTGCGTGTCGCCATTCAGCAGACAGCAAGCGATGATGGCCGTGATGGGCACGAGATGAGCCTTGGACACGGAGAAGGCGGGCACTACGGGGGCGACACTCATGGACACAAATTGCAGCAAGGCATTAGCGCCGCCCGTAGCGATCGCGCTACAGGCAAACGTGAGGTTGATCACGTGGAAGTTACGCGGCAGAATTGCTGACGCCGTCGCGATCTTTCGCAGCAGCGCGTCGGCTTCGAGGTCGGTGAGCGTGAGCACCGAGCCATCCATGAACACGACCAGCATATCAAACATGCGCAGCGAACTGGTCCAAATCTTCTGCTGGCGAAGCGAAGCGCCCATCGGCGGCGGCGTGACCGTCGTCCAAAAGTTGGCCGTCGCATACAAGTTCGAACGATTCCACGCGATGGTCGAACCACACTGTGCTGGGAACATCCACCGCTGAGCGGTGTCACGCAGGCTCGTAATGGTGACGCCCTTGGCAGCAACCTCTAAAGCCGACTTGGCCGCGAGCACCGCCGAGGGGTCCCACGCGACTTCGCGCGCCGGCGCGAGCGAAGCGGCCTTTTCTTCCGTGTGGACTTCCTCCTCTTCCTCAACTTGCAGCTCGCGCTCGCACTCTTCGCCGTATGAGCTCACGTGGACTTCGTCTTCGTAGCCAAAGGTGAACGCGCGGTCGTCGATACGGTCAAAGACGCGATCGATCTCGTCGCTTTTGGTTTTCGACTGCTGCGCGATCGTCTCGCCATTGCGTTCAACGACGAGGTCCAACCGCGCGCGCACAATGTCGTAAATGAGCTCGTCGGTCTGCGCACTATTGTACTGGCTCTCGAGCTGCCAATCTTCGGCCTGAAGTTCGTTCGACGGGTCCATCTCCTTGGCACAGAATTGAATGCCGTTCTCGAGCAGGCCCAGCGTGCACTGCTGCTGCGTGTTCTCCACGACCCAGCTCAGACCGTCTACTAATTGGAGATTGCCCGTGGTGGTTTTCGAGGCGAACTGCAGCACGCTGTTCTTGACTTCGATCGTGCTCGTGAGCCACAGCTTCTGGTTCCGCCCAAGTTGCCGCATGCGCCCTGCGCCCTGCATGAGTTTGCCCTTGGTAATGTTGGGTCCCAGCGTAAGCATCGCCACAGCGTCGGTTCTCAGTTTCATGTCGGAGCCGCGTGCTCGTGCCTCGTCAACGATCACGAATGTGTCGCGCTCATGGACCGACGACGTCTTGAGTGGCCGCACGACGTGGCGGTCCCGCTCGAGCACGACCCAGCAGTCATACTCCTTGCGCGTGTCATAGTACGTGACACCAGCGGCACTGAACGCTGATTCCTGGAGCAAAAACTGAGCCGCGGCGTCGATCGCCACACCGGCGAGCAGCGCACCAATGTCGATCAGTGCCAAGCACTCTTTCTCGAGCGCCTGCAGCAGTAGAAGCTGCCACATGGACTTGGCGCTCTCGTGGTGGTCGGTGGCAGCCTGGCTGGTCGGTTGGGTCGCGGCTCGCGTTAGGTCCTCAAGCAGCACGTAGCCGATGGTCGATGTGAGCAGGAGATCGACCATCTTGCCGTTCGTGCCGCGCAGCGACGGCTCGTCGGGTTCGCGCTGCGTGACGGCGACCGGCAGCAGACGATGCGTGTCGTTCGTGCCCGAGAAGCCAATGTTCTTAGGCCCACGCACACGAGCCGATTGAGATAGAAATTGATGAGCTCCGTCGAGTAGCGGTAGGCGTCGCACACGATCGAAAACTGGAACGCATTGTCCAGGCTCAGGTGGTCCAGCTTGCTCAGCATGACGCGGTGTCTCGGGTCCACCTTGGGCTCGATCGACTGGTACCACTCCTCGTAATACCGGTTGCGCTCCGAGTAGTCGAGCCGCAAGAGAGCATCAAAGGCCCTGTGGATGTCCTTGTCGCTCAGTCCTGCGTGGTAGTACGCCAGCAGCGTGAACAAGATGCTCACATCCGAGTGGCTGAACTCAGATCGCTCGGCGGGCAGATCCGCGGCCGTGAACGGGATCGCCAGCGACTTGGCTCGTGTCCCAGCGTCCGGAAGCCCATAGGTCACGCGGTTTCGCTTCTCCAGGCAGCTCTCCAGCACGCCGCACGCGAGAAGACGGCGCAGTGCGAGCAGCTGCAGCTTGGCGCCTTCGATACCGGGTGCCATGAGCTTGAGCACCGAGTCGGCCGAGACCGAGCTGTCGCAGATCGCTCGAATCAGGAGTGCGCGCGTCGTGAGGTCGCGACTAGCAAAGCTCTTGAGCCACGCCATCTCAAACGGCGCCTGGTCGATGAGGTCTTCGAGCAGCGCCTTCTTGAGCGCAACCCGGCTCTTTCGAGTCGCATCGATCACGGCGTCCAAGCGGAACCCGTTGAAGGCGCCGCAGCGGTCACTGTATTCCAACTGTATGCAGTAGAGATCAGGCGACTGCTTGAGCACCTCGGCGATTCGCGCACTCTTGGGGTTCATGAGCACTCGTACAAGCGCCTGTGCGCCGAGCCACCTCGCCGAGCCGCCGTCCAGAATCGCTGGTGTGCCCACGGCGTACACTAAATGGTACTTGTGGTGGAGCAGTGCGTCACTCTCGTCAAAGACGTCAATGTACTGGGCCGGATCCATGAGCGTATCGAGCGCCCGGCAGAGTAGGCCAGCGTTGTCGATCTCAGCATTGCCGAGTTCCTGGCGCTTGAGTTCGAGTGAGAGGCGATGCTCGGGCGCCATGATCAGAAAGCCGCCATGCTGCTTGACATCGTCCACGGCTTCGCGCATGCGCAGCACCTCTCTCAGGCCCACGTTGACGCTGCGGTTGAACGGCAGCTCCACAAAGGGAAGGCGCAGCATGCCCGAGGACAAGGCGCGGTGCATGAACTGGCGGGTCTCACTCAGCAGCGGCGACAAAAAGTGTGCACGCACGACGCGGCCAGTCGCATTGTACCGAAAGTACAGAAACAGCATGGACAGGATCACACGGGTCTTGCCTCTGCCCATATTGAGCTGCGAGATGCTGCCTGGGTGGTCGATCAAGTGGCGCGCGATGGTGTACTGCTCGGGGCGAATCTGGAGCTGGCCCTCGAGTTCAAACACGAGCCAATAGGGGTGCACCGCGGGTTTCCACTTGCGCACACACGCGAGCTCCTCGACGAAGTACTCGACGGGCGGTGGCGTCTTGGCGTTGGCGTGGCTGAGGATCCGCTCAAGCTTATCTTCGAGGACATTGAGCTCCAAGAACACGAGCGATGCCCACTTGAAGCGACGACGGCTGGCCACACTGAACGACGCAGCAAAGTGGAGTAACACTTCATCGTCCAGCACGGAGCGTACAATGTCGGCAATCGTCAGGTGTGGTGCCCTGTTCACCTGGAGTAGTAGTCGCTCTCTCCATCCGACGCGGGCCGACGCGACACTGTTCTGGAGGTACTTAAACATGAGCTCTCGCTTGCCCGTGACTCTTACGAGTGCAGACTGCACTGTTGTCTTCACGTGGGCGAGCGCGTCCTTCAGTTTACCGTCCGGGTGCTCGTGGTGCACGCGCCAACTGTCCTAGAGCTCGGCCATCATGCCCGTGCTCGTCTTGTTGGAGCCACGCTCTGAGAGCAGGAAGATCTTTGCGTTCACTGCTGTCTTGGTAGTGGTCGTGGTGCTCAGCAGCTGACGCAGTATCTCTTCTTCCTGCTTCACGAAGTCTCCGTCCACGGGCGGAGACTCGAGCTCGATCGATGGCTGCGTCGATTTCGCATATATGGGCGGGGCCACGTGGTGCACAGAGGACGGTCCCAGAAGATCACATCAATATTGTAGGGGCTGTCGAGATAGAAGAGCACCTCCAGCGCATCCAGACGGTCGATCAAGAGCGGGCTCACGGCGAATTCGGGCATGGCCGCGAGTTGCTGGATGCGCGATCGATTCGTGGCGATCGCACTCTGATTGTATCGAAGTTCGCGCTTGTACTCGCGTGTGAACTCGCTACTGACCAGTCGCGTGTCGAAATGGAATGCAGGTATCCCACCGCTGGTCCAACCCGATAGGGCGGCCAGTTCTTGTCGCTGCCGTTCTTCTTCCCGCACCTGTTCCAGTCGCTCAATCTCGTCTTCCAAGAGCGACTGGTACTCGCGCACGGTTTCCTGGAGTGCCTTCACCTCGCGGCGTAGCTCCGATACCTCGGTCTTGCGCTGCTGGATGCCCGTCCACACGCCGTCAATGTGCGTCTCCCACGCTCGCGTGATCTCGTCGTACGCAGTCGTATTTTCGGCAGCGTCGGCGCAATGGCACTCACAAACTGTCTCGTGCCTTTATCGAAACACGGCCGGGCCGGCACAATGGCTATTGAAGTCTCGAATATACCGAGCGACTGCGAGCAGCGCCTTGCGACTGGCGTATTCGTCCAGCACACACACCTCGAGCCGCTGGAAATCGAGCGCGATCTTGTACTGCTTGAGTGTCGGAAACTCCTTGCAACTTCGCTGGTGGGCCAAACTGTACGCAATGAAAGAGAGGAGCAGAAACTTGCTCTGGAGCTTGACGCGTGCGATCTCGCCAAAGTTCGATTGCTTCGTCACGACGGCCATGTTGGTCTTGTACCAGTTGACGAGCAGGTAATACCCGTAGCACATGAGCGTGCCCTGATCCGGGGACTTGGACAGAATGACTGCTTGTCGGTACAGAAACGATTCGATCGCACGCACCGTCGAGAGTTTCTTGTACTCGGCGGTCGTGAGATCGGCCGCCTTGTAGTCCTCGAGGATCGTGTCGGTCAAGGATACGTGAGGATCCACGAACGCATAGTGAGCAATCGTAGAGAGAATACTGGTCCGGGCATCGCTCGAGTCAGTGCTCGTCGATGAAAACGCAACGGCGGCGGGCGGCTCCACAGGCCACGAGGTCACCGACTCGCGCATGGTCTTTAAGCGACCGGTCACTGGGATTCGGAAACACCGGGCGAGATGGTCGTTCCATTTCTTCGTGAGCGTGTCAATCACGAGTCGCCATTGACGGCACTTGTCTTCCAGTTGCGTCCCGTCAAAGCCCACGTCTCCAAGCTCCAGCATCCGCACGGCGATCGCGTCGAGCATCTGGAAGCACCGGTCCAGCGGATCCAACACGACCGACGCGTGCGGTACAATATGACCAACCGGACGAGCTGTCTCCTCGGCGAGCGTCTCGGTGAGGCACCGAGAAAACACGGTAATTTCCATGCGCTTGAAGAGTTCCGTGTTGCCGGGCAGCGCCTGGCGAAGCACAGCGGCCACCAGCGGCCAACACTTATCTCGTGCTTCGGCCCCCGTGTGCTTGCCGACGTCGGTCATGCCAGCGAGCGGGAGATGACGGTCACTACTGCCTTGCTCGCTTGCCTGCGTCTCGGCCGAGGATGCGGCCGCGTCGATCGCATTGCGGACCATCGCCGTGAGGAACGGCGGCGTCTTTTGGTGGCCCGCCGTCTCCTTGCTGTTGGCGGCGCTGCGACTGCTGCCCGTGCGGCGCGAGGCCTCTTCCAGCTTGGCGTCCAGAAGCGCTAGTACGTGGACTCGCGTGGACGCGTCGATCCGGCCGCAATGGATGACGGCATGAGACGTGGGCACGGCGCTGTGGACGCTTCCGCCCGTCTTGGGGAAATGGAGCACGCGCTGCCAGCCGTCGAGCGCGACGAGCCGCAGCGACAGCGTGCCCACGGACACGCACTCGCACTGAAGCGCGGCCCCGTACTGCGGGAACCATTTCTCGGTCCACACGTAGCCTCGCACTGACTCCGTGTCCGCGTCCAGCGGCGACAATTGCGCCAGCGCCGTGTGGAGGAAAGCGCGGTCGCTCGCGGAGAACTCGCCCAGTGGTGTTGCCGCGCGGTCCTACAGCAGCAGCGGGTCCAATGGAGCCTCCCGCGTATCCGTCGTGCGTTCGAAATGCTCTCATTCTTCTCGTCCACGCGGCCGTGGGGTCCCGCCAAGGGCTTGGCGACACTCGCGATCGTCTTGTGCACGAGCTGCGCGAGCGCGACGCACTGGGAGCCGTCCTGCGTGGCCACGGGCGCTTCGTTCTTGAAGCGGAAAATCTCATTCAGTGGCAGCGGCATGTTGATGGGGAGGAGAGAGAGAGAGAGGAAGACGAGAGGACGCGATCCTCCTCCTTGTCCTTGGTGGCAATGCCCAGTGACGTTTGCTGGACGTGAAGCCATTCGGGTCGATAAACGGGTCAATATACCCATTTCCAGGTGGAAACCCGTCTGACCCGTAACTTTGAGATAACTTGTTGGAGTACAAATACCGGAAATGCTGCTGATGTTGGGTTAAAAAAGCATTTTACGTTGTTTACATTTCATTTGGTGTTTTCGCATTTGCGGGATTCTGTGGGCTTGTGTGGCTATCAGCTTGTCTCGATGGGCGTGGGGGGAGGCAATAATTCTAGAGTACTTGGAGAGAGAGAGATGCGTTTCTCGTCCCAGTGGGCTTGATCATGGTGCTTGAATCTCGAACAGATAAATAACGGCATTGTGGTTTTTACCATCACGTCTTCTCGACAGCAGAAGTCTCACATGTACAGGTCAGACTGCTTGGAGCGGCGGTTCACGATCGAAACTTCAGCGGGCGCCGTTCGCATTGGGTCGGCCGACAGCAGAGTACCGCTGCTCAATACTCACCCGCCCTGCCGAATACCGCATGGGATTCGAAAAAGCCAGCGGTGCAGACGAGTAGTATGTACTCGCGTCGGCCATGGCCGCGGCCAATACGGCGCCGGGGATCGGCACGCCGAACCGCTGGCTGTCGTCGTCATCCGTGCTATTGTCTTCATCATCATCCTCGTCCTCGTCGTCTTGCTCGCTGTCGCGCTGCGACCACTGGTTCACTTCGTCGTCACTCACTTCCGGTTCAATGACTTCAAACTCGCGCACGTACGGCGTCATGTCGAACCGCACGCTCTTCTTTTTGCTGCGGAAACCGCTTCTCTTCTTCGCTGACGTCGGCGGATCGCCGCGCAGATCGAGCGGGACACGAGCGCGGGCCTCCCACAGTTTACGCGACAATTCCGACTGCACCATCTCGGTCTCTTGCGCGGCCTTGCGCGAGTTACGGAGCGACCGCGCCGCGCGTGACACGAAATCGTTCTTGCCCATGCCCGAGTTGCGTCCACCGAGTGAATTACGGTTCATCGAGTTGCGGCTCTTAAAGCCACCCAGGAAATCCGTGATGTTGCTCGTGCGCACAGACGATTCTTCCTCGTAGCTGCTACCCAGATCGTCAGTTGCTCGTTCCTCGGCATAGTCGGGGTACTCTTCTTCCGTCTCCGTCTCCTCTGCGGCAAACGCCGGCACGACCTTCTTCTCCTCGTGCTGGGTCGTGTCTTCGATCGAGCGACTGCGCTTGAGTGCATCCACGTCCTTGAGGTTCCGGAACGACCGCGACAGCTCATTGTCAACGTCCTCGTCGTCGTCGTCGGCCTTGCTCGTGCTTTTCTTGCGGCCTGACCTCCCGTTCGATCCTTTCCGTTGGAGAAAGGGCGGTGGAGGCGCCGGCTTAGGCTCCACGATGAACTCGTCAAACGTCATGGGGCCCTTATCGGCGAGAGGTTTCCGGTCGAAAAGATCATCCATTGTCAGCGGCAGTGCATCGACTTCTTCAAACGACCCGCGCTGCAAAAGCATCGCGGCGCTGTCTTTGCGAAGCGGCATCACGGGCATTTGCAGTCCGTCCGCGGATCTCGAGCGACTGCGCTCACGAGTGTGGTCCATGAACATGTTGGCCATTTGGTTGACAACCGCCAACTCGGCGAGCTTGCCGCTGCTCGAGGATCGCCGCATTCTCGTCGGCGGTGTGGTCGTTGCCATCGCGGTCGGCGCGTGGCTGATGCTGTCACCGCCGAGTGGCACGAACGGCGCGAAGGGAGTCCCGTCGGCGCCACTGATGCGGCGACGCACGCCGGCCTTGCTCATCGACAAGAGTGACGCAGCCGTGGAGGCCGCAGACCCGAGCGGTCCCGACGGGCCAGCGCCGGGTAAGTTGTGCTTTTGGCGGTACACAAAGTCCATATCAGAGTGGCGGCTCGGATTCGCAGCTGACCCGGCATGATGCCCGTACTGGTTTCCCATTGCTGGATCACCACCAACGCCCAAAGGCATAAACTGGTCGTGGGGCTGGCCGTTGTACCCGATAAACGAGTCGTCCATGGTCTGCCGCGTTGCCGGCATGGGCGGTCCGGTCGGTCCCGACGGAACACGCTTTGACGCCACAAAGAGATTGCCATCCGCCGTCTGCTCGACGACAAATGAACGGTGCACGCGTGCCGGACCGGCGCTCGGGTCCACGACGCTGCGCAATGCCGTCGGGCGGCTGTTGATCACTTCCTGGAGCGCACTCGAAAGCGACGATATGCCGCCTCCACCCGCATTGCCCCGACTCGACGGCGAGTTCTCTTTGTCCATGGATCCATCGCCCTTCACAGGGGACACACCACCGCCTCTGTAGTATTCCGCGCTGTCCGACTTGCACGGGCTCGGGACATGGCTCGTCATGGACGGATACGCCGACGGCGGCGGCATGTAGGAGCGACGGTGGAAGCGCCGTGCAGCTGACGTCTTGGAGATGACCTGCTCATATGTGGTGAGGCCGGACCGCACAAAACGCCGCCGATGGTGGAGCAGCTGCGGCTCGTCGTTGTCGTCGTCCTCCTCCTCCTGTTGGTCGTACTCGATCTCGTCGTCTTCGCTGTACATGACGCCTCCCTGGTCGACGCCTCGAACAGAGGACGGACCGTACTTACCATGTTCGTCTCCTCCGCCTCCGCCTCTGTTCTTCTTTTTGCCGCCGCCAAACACTTTGCGCACGATCCCACCGCTGGATTTCTTGCGCTCCTTCCGCTCCGCTCGTCCTCCTCCGAATGCGCGCGATATCCGTGACGGCCGCGAACGATTCGCCGACGACGGTTGCTGTGTGTGAGGAGGTGGTGGCGTCGCATCTCCATGTCCTCCTCCGTACGCGTACTGCTGCTGCTGCTGCATGGTCGGCGAAATGGGCCGCGGCATCCCACCGTGTTCGTAGTACTCGGCTTCTCCACCCTCGGATAACAACAGAGGTCGCTGTTTCTTCTTGTCGGCCACACGGGCTGACATTCCCCTCCCCTCCTACCCGTCCGCTCCCGTGGGACTCGAGAAAACAGCAGGTTGGTGCGGGACGGCTGCACCTGCTGAAAGTTCTTTGTTCTGCAGATATCGCTTCTCCGGTGTGATGATCTCGACGTCCTTGCCCGCAGAACAGTTCTGGGAGAGAATTCACACGCCTGTAATCAAACGGATCCGGAGCCGCGGAATATGGCGTCACGTCACGGCTGTCTGTGGGAGGAAATCCAAGATGCCCGCGTTGTTTCCCAACTTTCGTGCCGCACGTCTGAGCCCAGACCGTTCTCCTAAAAAACGGAGTGACGACGCAACCAACGGCGGACCTCCGCCGCGGATTGACGATATGATGGACTTGCCGCCAGACACCGCTGAGCAGGTGATGCTCACGCTGGGTTCCCACCCTGGGAGTCCTGGCCCAGAGTGACCGGTGAGTCCATGCTCTGTTCCTCCATCCAAGTTGGTTTGTCGTATTTCGCAAGAAGACCCTGAACCAACAACCTGTGAAGTAATTTAATGACAGTTGCCAATGCTTTCGCGAAGAAACTGCAAAATGAGAGTATTTCGTGCAGTTCGATTGAACGCACAGCCCTAATCGCTGCTCTCTCCCAATCGCATTGAATTATCCGGATGGTATACATGCTGTGAAGGGTCATCTCCTCCCATCACCCCAGCCCAATTATCCGGATGGACTGAACGTAGCCATTTTATTAACCAATCAGCTGCTCGCGTGCGATTTTAGAACCTTCATGACAGTCCAGATGCGTTGATGGGTCCGTCACCACAAACGAGAATGGAAATGTGAACGTGTGCCCTCAGCCCGAGAGCCGCTGGACCCAAGTGTTCTTCTCCAAGTGCTGCAGGCAGTGGTCCACCTTGCGCTGTTGCTGATATGCCAGAAAATGGTCGGGACCGAGTGCTTCCTTTTCGCTCTTTTCGTTGCCATCGACCTATCCACCCAACGTCAGTCGGAGTTGCGATGCGAAATGAACCAGCACTCTCAACACTCGCCCGTACCTCTTCCTTCTTGATCCGATAGCGCGCAAATCGCCTAAAGGATTCCTCACTCAGTTTCCCATCTTCGTTCAGCAGATAGACGGGATTGTTGTCGCGATTGCTTGTTGCACCTTCGTCCAGAGTGACATCAAGGGTGCGGTAGTACAGACTTCCCTGGATCTTCAGCAAGGTGTGGAGGTGCTTGCCGACGCGGAAAATTTCGTCTTCGGAGGCTTCGCACGGGAGAAGGAGACAGCAGCGAATTCCAGTAAGAGGCGAAGCACCGAAAGACAGAGAGCGAGACGACGAGCTGATTGTTGTGTAGGCGTGCATGAGCTCGTCAAAATCGCGCTTTGAGAACCTGCATAGTTCCACAGAATAAGCGACGATGCTGACAAAGAAACAACGATTTGGCCTTACCCGCCGGATGCCGATGTATGAAATTCCACAACCTCGCCGAAGCGTCTGTTGAGAAGGTGCGCGTGAAGAATCGAGCGCCACACCATGTCCAAGTCACTGATCGAGAAGAAATGGGCCTATCAGAGGTAGAGACACATGCTGTTTATCAGGCCTCATCATCAAACCTCCACATCAATAAATAGTATAATCACTCACAAAGAAGCCACGTGGAGAGCTTGAGGTCAAATCGTCTGCCCGTTTCCGTTTCTGACCAGCGTGAGTCGGGTCGGCTGAAGATGCATCAGGCGTTGATACATGCAGTATCCGACTTAGCATGCTTCCAGATCGAATACGACTCTCGACGCCTGAAAAATGCTGCTGCGACACAGCTTCGTCTTCGTGTTTCAATATTGACTTCAACAGCATGCGAGCTTCTTCCTGTTGTATACATGAAGAAAGAGTCGAGTTGGACCCCGAGATAAACTACAATTACATCGACCACGTACCTCTGTTATGTGCTTTGACGACTTGTTGAGCAGTGTGACTGAATTGTGCGCTAATTTGGTGAGTGTTGTGTTGAGGAGTTCTACAAACACCACCAACAGAATCAGAATTCGATCCATGCAGTCCGATTCCTTGAAAGTTGGCATACTGACTTACCGATGAGCGTCTTCGGAATTATCTGGCCATCAAAGGATACCCAAAAGTATTCGTTGCTCTCGAGATTTGTCAATGTGGGATCACGGGTGACCTTGACGCGCTTCGTGAGCTGCGGCATCGAGCCGTGGTAGTACGAGTCGTCTCCAGAATCGTAGTAGGAATTAGCATCGCCATCCTCGTCATCTTCGTCATCGTCCTCTTCCTCGTCCTCTTCGTCCTCGTCTTCTTCACCTTCACCCTCACCGTCTTCACTGTCCAGCTCACCGCCAGAATCGTATTCGCGGTCCATGTCATCTTCCCTGCGATGGTGGCGTCCAAGGCGGTCGGGATGGTGGAGATGGGTACGTTGGTGACCAGTGCCACCACCGGCATGGTGTGCTCCACCGTAAAGCCCATTCGCCGCATGCCTCGGTACAGATCCAGTTGAAACGGCCATTGTCAGTCCTGATTGTTCGCTGTGGTTGGATCCTGGAGACACTGCAGTGCTCGCGGAAAGTGCGCGCGCAATGTAGTTGCGCGTGGCCGCGGCAGCTGCGACTGCAACGCCGTGGCCATTTTGCCGCTCAGAACCCTCAATCTGAGGGCCAGCTGCGCGTGAAATCTCTCCGCCATTCTCAGTGTGCTCGTCTTGCGCATCTCCGTGGCCTGCTCCGTTTGCCGCCACGGTCGTTTCCCCAACAAACTCCACCTCACCATCATCCTGTTCGACTTCGTCATCCATGAGATCGTGCCAGTCATTCTCCAGCAACCACTCGGAAGCAGCCTCAACGCTCTGGTCACAAATATCCAGCTACAGAGCATCGCATCGTTAGCGCGCTTTGTTCCCTTTCCATTCGACAATTCGATTTTCCGTGGGTTAACACTGACCACTCGCCCAAGCGCCTCCTGTGGGACCAACGGGAAAACGTTCTGCAAGGTGTCCATTTTCAGAGCTGCTTCTTTATCCCCCCTCTCTCTCCAGCGCAGGGAATGCCGGCGCGCGCAGCCGGAGGGAAGTGAGGTTTGCCGAGACGGTTCGTCGAAGCCTTCTTTTTGACTGTGGGGGAAGAAGCACAATCCTGAAGGATCGTTAAGAACACAAGGCGGCAAAATGTGATATATAGCGCACGTTACAAACCAAGAAGTTGAAGTTATGAAACCACTCTTAACCAATAGAAAACCTCAGTTATGGACTACAGAGTGTACCCATCTCTCACTTCATCCGTGGTGGGACGCAACACGCTACTTCGAAGACCTCCTTTAGTCCAACGGATTGATGGGCAGCAACGTACCAGCGTTGAGCAGTAAGCCAGCATATTGGTCGTCGAGCGGCAGCAACGTGTTGTCCGACATGACCGCAAACGGCTGGATGGTGTTGAAGTACGCCGAGGTCGCACTAGACGGGACGACAGTAGCCTTCTTCTTCTTCTTCTTCTTCATCGCCATCTCCGCTTCCATGTGGGCCCAGTGCGAGTGGTGGTAATGATGCTGCGCCTTCTTGGCTTCCATGAGCATCTTGTTCGGCGTGAACACTCCCGACACAAACTCGAGCGTGACTGGCACGTTGCCTTGGAATCCATCAAAGCTGATTTGGAGCTTAGCAGGCACGGCGACGCGGAATGATCCGGTCGCACTAGTCACAGTCACTGTCACCGGGAGCATATCACCCTTGTTGCCGATCATTACGCGGAACGTCGCAGACGTGATCTTGCCCACGTTGAGCGAGTACTGGATTTCAACAAACGCCACGGTTGCCTGGGTAACCGTGTCGAAGGACAGCGTCTTGCCATAGGCAGCGATGTAGTCGGCGACAGCCTGCTCAAATAGCGGTCCTCTGCGCGTATCCACGCGGTTCACGAGCTCAACAAGCGGGCTGAGGCGGTACCGAATGGGCATGGGATCGGCTGACGTCGTCGCAGCCCACAGTCGCCAATCCTCGTTGGGACTGCCCCCAATGTTGATGTTGATCTCTTTCTTGGCGACACTCATGACGTCGTTGTATGACTTTGAGGCGTCCGAGCTCGCGGCGTTTACCGAGGCCGAGACGGAAGCCGACGCGACCAGGGACTTGTACGAGGCCTTCATCGAGGCACCGTAGGCGATGTCAACTTTCTTGGACTGAAGCGTCTGTACGTCCGATTCCTTGATCTCCACGCGGCGAATGATCTTGCCGCCCATTTCGACGCGTGTCGTGTAGTGCGTGCCATATAGCTGGATGAAGCGGAAAAACTTCACGACGCTCGAGTCGCACGCACAGTCGTTGACGGTATCATCCTCGTCGTCGTCGTCGAGAGTCTGAAGACGGCGCGTGCCGGTCCGCACGGGTGGCAAATCTCCAAAGCCGTTGTCGACACGCTGAGGACACTGGCCTCCAACCGAGTCGAGTTGAAAGCAGGAGGAATAAGTGAGTGGCAACTCGTTGACGGCCGCCGCAAAATCCGGGAGCACATCCAACGCAACAGATGAGATGCCCATTTTGAGTGACGCCACGTAGTCCACGCACACAGCTTTGCTCTGGAAAGTGGTGATCTTATCCTTCGTGATTTTCTCCTTCATGGAGGCCATCGCCTTGCTGCCACTGAATGAGGCCTTGGCCGAGAAGCCACCGTAGCTTCCTTTCACGGACGCGGCCACGGAGCAATCTTTCTGCAGCACGCGCTGGAAAGATTTGGTCGACGAGATCGCATCGGACGACGATTGCTGGAGACAACTCGCCATCGGTAGGATCGCCGCCTCGGCGGGACAGGTCCAGTTGCTGTCCAGCCCCGAGCACGTGTTGGCTGACTCGGCCCTGTACAATGACGTTCGCATCAGTGATCGCAGTCTCTCCCACTCTGACATCCACACAATCGTACCAGTTGAACTTGACGATGTGCACACGGAAGCCTGGGTCCGTGACACTCGAAGAGTCTTCGGCTCCCGCGGGATTGCCGAAGACAAGATCATACCCGGCTCCAAGATAGTCGATACCTCGTGGCTGGAGAGCCACCGCTGGCGCAGCGAGCGCTGCTGTCGTCGCAAGGATTATCGCCAAGCGCATCTTGTTGGTTGAGTGGCCCTGGATGCGACTATTTGTCGTGTGGTCTTGACTCTATCGCCGCAATTGAAGACTGAGGTGAACTGTGCACAGGTTTACAGGCATCAACCTTGAGCCCCCTTAGAGCGTGAAGGTCATCCTAGGGGTTGCGCGGAGGGATCTGCGCCGCGGCCAGAACAGGGGTGGTAGCGGCAACGGTCGCTCTCCAGCGACGGATCAGACCCCCTCGCGACCGCAAACCCGCGGCTACTCGTCATGCTCGCGGGAGTGGATATTAATCGCGACTCGTGTTAAGAAGCTCGGCATTGCGACTATTGGGAAAGGTCATGCGCATATCGTTCGATGGAGGCCGCTTGCCAACAGGCGCCAGCAATCACCGCGGCTGTTCATTCACAAAGATCCTGTTTACAACAGAGGACCGCTCTTGTATTCAAGTTGTTCACTGAACTATTAACCAAGTTGAAGTAGGGCATGATTACCGGTAGGTACCGATGCTGATAACGGTTTGTTGACGGAAACGTTTTCTCGGCTCCTCCTTCATGCTGGTCTCATTTCACGGAGAGAGGAGCATGACCAAGTCCAAGAAGCCCCAGCCCAAGACGTACAGTATGCTATTCCGTATGCGCACTTTCATGACCCCGTATTGATAGCTATTGTGTTTGGTGTTGCAGGTTCGCCCACCAAGCGGCGCTCCCGCATTTGCCCGTGCCTGCGCTGGAGGACACGCTGGCAAAGTACCTTGAATCGGTCAAGCCATTTCTCAGCGAAGACGAGCTCACGAAAACCGCGGCGCTCGCGAAAGACTTTGCCAAGCCTGGTGGAGAAGGTGAGCAGCTCCAGAAGGTGCTGCTCAAGCGCGCGCAGGAGCTACCGAACTGGGTGTGTTTTGCTGCAAAAGCTCTAGTTCGCTATTCGTGTTGCTGATGTTGATCATTTGCTGATAGCTGGCAGACTGGTGGGAGTATGCGGCGTATCTTAGCGACCGCACGCCAATCGCCCCGTATATTAGTATGGTCTCGGGCTTTGGATCGTTTCTGGGCTTTGAGCGCCCAGTCTCGCAAGCGCGCCGTGCTGCTGAAACGATCAGGTGAGTCTCTGCAGCTCGAGGGGGAGCATGGCAATGTGGCGGACAACTGACTCACTCATTGCACTCTGTGTGAAGATACACTTGCGAGTATCTCGAGCGCCTCAAGCACGAAGAGATCGCGCCTGACACGATGGGCGGCCGCACACTCTGCATGAACATGTACTCGCGGCTCTTCTCGTCCTGCCGTATCCCAGGTTCGCCAGTGGATCACTTTGAACGCGTCGATCCGGCGACTGTGCGCCACGTGGTCATTATGTGCGAAGGCCGTATTTTTACTCTACCGGTGTACGACGACAAGGACGAGCTGCTGACGATCGGCGACTTGGAGGCGCAGCTGCTCCACATTCTCCAGCACTCTGAGTATCTCAACGGGCTCAAGCCCAACACGCTGCTGGGTACGGATGACGGCGACCGCTACATTGGCGCACTCACGTCGCTAGACCGAGATGCGTGGGCCAAGGCGCGATCCGATATGGTTCAGTTCAATGCCTACAACAAGGAGAACTTGGATAAGGTCCAGCAAAGCCTCTTTGGGATGTGCCTTGACGCCTTGACGCCCACGAACCCATCGGATCTCGTCAAGTATTGCTCGGCCAAGAACTGCGGCAACCGCTGGTACGACAAGAGCTTCCAGTACGTGATCTTCCGCAACGGCATGGTCGGTGCCAACATGGAACACGCCAACGCCGACGCGACGATCCTGCTGGCCATGTTCCGTTGGCTCGGCGAGCGGTACCTAAACCGCAATGGTGGCATGGAGACTTTTATTGAGAGCCGCCACCACAGCTTGACGTTTCTGCCTCCACCAGAGCTGCTCAAGTGGAAGCTTCCGGGCAGTGTGAAGGCTCTCATCCCGCATGCAATCGACTACTTCAATAAGACGGCGAGCTCACTTCACACAATGATCATTCGCAATAAGAAGTACGGCAAGGACGTGCTCAAGCAGGCCAAGATCGTTCCTGATATCTTCGTGCAAATGGCCATCCAGCTCACGGGGTTCAAGCTCTGGGGCGAAGTCGTGCCGACCTATGAGAGTGCCCACACGCGCGTGTTTGTGCACGGCCGCACGGAGACGATCCGAACAGCTACCTCGGAGGTGGTCGACTGGCTCCACGCAGTGCAAACCAAGCAGCCCGACTCGATCGTCCATGAGAAGCTTCAGCGTGCCATGAACAAGCACAAGCAGCTCACCACTGCTGCGCTCACTGGCTCGGGCGTGGACCGCCATTTACTGGGCCTGCAGCTCGCTGCGCTCATGGCCGGCAAGATGCCCCACGCATTATACAGTGACGCCGCGTACACCAAGAGCGGTGGCGGCGGCAACTTTGTGCTGTCCACGAGCAACGTGTCTGGGTACCCGTGGCTCTGGGGAGGCTTCGTGCCCATGGTGCCTCACGGCATTGGCGTGTGCTACGGCGCGGAAACCGATTTCCTCACGTTCATGATCACGGTGTTTGAAGCGAACCCACTCGAGCGCACGGTACCAAACCCACGGCCGCGCTTCTCGATCGAGGAGGTTCAGGCAAAGCTGTTTGAAAGCTTTGACGAGATCTTTGCGCTCGTGACGAAGTACCAACAACGCAAGGCCAAGATGTAGATGGCGGGGAGAACCACTCCGGATTGGCACCTATGGCCCTACATCATACAGCCCATGGTGTAGTTCCCCCACCATAAATTGCAAGATATGATGCCCTTAGAATTGATGAGGTACAATCAGTGACGCATACAAAGACCTGCGGGGAAAATACACTAACTTGACGTGACACACCCTTGAATAAGTGGCCTATCGGAGCAGAACGAAGGAGTTGCCTCTTCATGCGGATTTGAGCATCAACGTATGCGCGCGAAATGAATGGAGAAATCCATTTCTCCATCCAACTTCCTGGCAGGTGCCAATATTGACCGCTGTGCCTCTTCAGATACATGTGTTTCAGCCATCATTGCCTCCATATCTCTATAACTCACATCTACATAGACCATATGGTAGACGTATTAACGATTTGTAAAACCTGTCAAGATTTGATAAATGCCGATTCTAGCCTCATTGTCACCCCAATCCCCAGAAACCAGAGGCGACTCTGCGACAGCTTGAAGGAAAGAAAGAGTGCGCGGCCATTCGCGTCGACCAGCATTTCCCCTCAGAGTCAGCCAAGGGGCAGCTGGTGACGAGTTCACTTGTGGGTAGAACTGCCGTTCGTCTTGCGCACTTACAGATTACGATTGACTAGACGCGACGGGGAACAGGAACTGGAACATTTCCTCCACCGCCACCTTCACACCAGATCGGCCCAGAACGGTTCCGCCCGCACTGCGCGATCGTCAGCCGCACACGTGCGTAGTGTATCCGCCAACATCATCAAAGGGACTCTTGCGACACAACCGACCAACTCATTCCCCGAACGCAAAAAAAAAAAAAAAAAAAA
>JAADVZ010000448.1:0-24310 GCA_023335925.1 Pythium phragmitis
ACGGAGAGCATGGAACTGGCAGAGCAGAATCGTCGAGTTAACAAATACACGCTCGAGAACACGCCACTCTTTATAGTCCTTGTCAATGACAATGGATTGGACTTTGTCGACAGCGCCGGGGTTGATTTCCACGAAGTACTCAAACACCGTGGCCATCATAGCCTTGGTCTGCTCGACGCACAGAAAATCACACACAGAGACGCCGTGGCCGCTCGCACTGGTCACCATGAGACTCCCTATCAAAATAATAATATGCGCTGCTGATTGCATAACCACCGCGCACACTTGGGCCGTGCTGGTCGTCGACAATGAGGCTTCGTGAACCCGGAAACGATGCAAACCGCTAGAGGAGAAGCTTCAGGTTGTTCACGGCAGTCTGACCACCGAGGCGGTCACGCCGCAAGTTGGCGGTTTGTTTTGGTGTGATCACGATCCCGTAGTTTGCCGTGACCGTGTCACAGATATTGCGCGCAGATGCGCCAGACTGAAGTTTGCCGCTCACGTCATTGATACGTTCGGGAGACGCCAAGAGCGCCGATGTACCGTACGAGTCCAACATTGACTGCGTACATTCTTTCGAACGCCGTGCCTGCAGCGGCGCGTGATCTTGGCATGCCCCATCTCCTCCGGGATCAGCGACTTCTTAAAATCGTCGTCGAGGACGAGACCTTGAGCAAGGCGTTCGCGAACTCGTTTCCTACACGTTTAACTGGCTGTGAGTTGCCGCGAGTTAATAGGAGTTGCTACGAACAAAATAGCGTACGCATTCACTGTGGTCGCGAGACTGGATCCATGCGACTGATACTGCGAGAAAGTAGTCACTTCGTACTCTGTCCATGACGACAAAAACTCGGCAGAGGAGGCAAATTCGCGGCCTTCGCCAAACGACTCCAAAACCACGCCCTCAGACTGGCGACGGGCGATCGCGTCCTCGTGGGCCTCAGATAGCGGCTCTTTCGACGGTCGGAGACGCAGGCGTTTGAGCTGTGCCTCAATGAGTTCACATTCGTCGTCGGCCAGGGAGCTTTTACTCCCCGACCTTGACCTGGTTTGATTGGAGGAAATCGGGGGAACCATGCACCTGCTGTTCTCGGAACGTGCCAAAAAGCAGAATGATTGACATGCAGATGTCAGATAAGTTCCGGGCGTAAGTTACATCTGCAAAGAAAGATTCCTCTCGTATTTTACGTGCGCGTAAATTACGTTTTTCGTCGCCCCAAACACTTGGCCTTTTTCTGTTCATAGTATGAACTTTCCACGTACGGCTTAGGGGGCCTTGAGCTGCTGCGCTGTCTGGACCTTTTTGCCTGGGTCTCTGGTGTACAGTACAGTGAGGTTGCTGTGGGTTCACACATCAAGAAAATGGGTGGGAACTCGTCACCCACTTTCTGAGGCCGAGGATGTCAGGCTTCGGTACCTATGATAATCTTTAACCTGTTAAAATAGGTATGATGATTTATATAAGTACATGATACATTTGTTTTAATTACCTCCTATAAATTATACTAGAACCCACATCTAATGTACCCATCAATGAAGCAATTAGTCAGTGGGTGTGTCGCACCCAGTGGGTGTGGATCCAGGACAAATCTCAAGGTCTGTGATATTTTTGGGCAGGTGTGCTGAATGATTCAGCACACAAGATTCAGTGAATCTGATAAAAGAGAGTAAACCGTTCAGTGCAAAAAACGTACGTGTACTATTATAATAAATTATGTTCTGTGAGGTGGCGTGGATGGTCTTGGCGTTGGTGTTGACAAGCAGAAGTGAGGATGAGGGCATTCCACTATTACAGTTCATGCACTCATAGGCTAATCCATCGCGCTTGCCACTCGCCCCAATGCATTTGAGTTTGCTTGGAGATCTTGAGTTTTCTTTTCTTTTTGTGTGCAAGTGAGAGAATACCCAAAATCCAAAGAGTTTGCTGAACAACCCAGGCGGCGTATCACCCCTCCCCGCACTATAGTGTCCATCAAATCAACGTGCTTGCGCTTCCCTTCTTGCTTGGCTCCGCAGGCCGACGGCCGAGGACTAGGGTTAAAACCCCGTTCTTCATGCGCACGGGGAAAAAGGGTTTTGAGCTTGGGCACTAGTTGATGTCAACAACCTGCGACGAGGAGGCAATTCCTGGATTTTGGGGTAATTTACTGGAGAAAGCGGCACTTCCTCTGGATTTTAGAGCTGTCTCTGTGCAAGTGAAGTGGATTGAGCATGCATCAGTACGTCAGCCCATCACCTCTCCTTCCCTTTCGGAAAAAAAAACATAGAGGGTGACAGGTTAATGCGTTCCCCCCTGTGGCTTATTTTGCGAACTGACTGTATATATATCACAACTTACATTGTCCACCCAATCTCCTCGCTCTTCACTGGGGGAAGTGTCCAACAGACAGCTTGTAACGTACCGGTACGATTCTCCACTCCCTGTTCCATTCATTCCACAACTTCCTTTGTGCCCCACAAGTCCCACCGCCACCTAAGCCACCGCCATGGAGGAGAAGCACTCGGGGGTCTACAAGCCGGCGCCGTCGGCCATTCAAGTGGACGTTCGCAGTCCGCAGCCGCAATACGACGAGACCCACGATGCCAACGGCATCCGCAAAGGTGCCTGGAGCGCCGAGATCTGCGGCTGCTTTACCGACTGCGTGCCCAACTGCTGCATGGCCACGATCCTGCCGTTCATCTCGCTCGCGCAGATTGCTCATCGCATCAACGTGGCGCGATACAGTATCGTGCTCATCACGTTTCTCGTGCTGTACCTGGCGGCGGTCGCACTCGCGGCATTTTCGTTTGCCGCGAGCTTCAACTCAGCCCAGGAAAATACCAACAGCGCTCTCAACTCGATTTACAACAGAAACAATGGCTTCAACAATGGCGGCTACAGCAACAATGTGCAGATTAAAGTGAGCTCGTCGGCGGTCGCGTTCGGCTCGGTCTCGCAAATCATCTCGTCCATCGTGTCGCTCATCTACGTGTTGCTCATCTGGCAGCTGCGCTCGAAAGTGCGTGAGCGCTTCCAGATCCCGGGTAGCTGTTGCCTTGACTACTGCTGCGTCTGGTGGTGCTCGTGCTGCACGATCGCGCAAATGGCGACCCACGTGAAGAGCTACAAGCCGGGCTCGTGCGACTTTGGTCCGCCCGACATGCTCCCGGCGTACGAGTAGATGTTGACAACCTCATTTCAGGATGGATCCCTCGACCGTAGGCAAGCTACTCTAATAACATGCCATTCTTTTTCCCATTGGCTAGCACTCCTGTACGGGTACCGTATTCACACAGTGCATCGACAGGCCGCAACAAGAGAGTACAGGAACTCGACAGTGTATTAATACGTGGCTCGTCCGCTTGTAGGGCAGAGAAGATCCGGTGCAACGCGTTCTTTTGCTACACATACTAGTAGTGGACTATTCATTCACCAGCGCACTCGTTTATTCCCACGCCGACATGTCAATCATGACGGGTCAGGAAAGAGAAGACGAGCTCCTGGTCGGATGCCGTGACGTGTGACCGGCGGTTCTTCAACTTGAACCTCCTGCATTACTATGCACAGCTGAATCCCCAAAATTACAAAATGGGCCGTGCTGACCACATTTTCGTTCGATTGTTCGTTCGTGCCGCGTCCAAAGTCTTCTCGCGATTGTAAATAAGAAGAAAACGGCCCGTCACTTTCGCAACCTCAACCCAAGGGAAGCCTTCTGCCTCTCCCTCCACCAGCTACGCTCAGAATACTCTAAGATAAGGTCCCATCGCACAGGCGGCGCTGCGTACGCGAGCGCCGAGACACCGCGGTCCAAACGCTCGGACTGCAGGCCAATGCTGCGCGACTCGTCTCTCCAGGCGCGAGACCTGGGCGATGGCTTCAGTCTCCACGCGCGCGACTTTGTGCGTGGCAAATGGGAGGTCGAGCTGAACGACTGGAGCGCGCACTGCGTGCCCAATGGCTGGATGGTCTGCGTTTGCCCGTGCGTCTCGATTGCGCAAATCTCGGTGCGCATCGGCGCCGACTCGTTTGCCGCGGCGCTCGCCAAGCAGCTCGCATTCCACGCCGTCGTGTGGTCGCTCATTGCGCTAGAGCTCGTGTACTGCTATCGCTACGTGTCGTCCATTTTCGGCAACGGCACGGCACGCACGACGACACCACCGATCGTGATCTACTCGGCCTGTGTGACCGTCGCGATCGTCTCGGTGGTGTGGGTGCGATCCCTCGCGCAGTTGCGAACACGCGTCCGCGAGCGGTTCAACATTGCCGGCTCCACCGCGGACGACAACTGCGCCATGGCCTGGTGCACGTCGTGCGCCATCGCGCAAATGGCCACGCAAGTCAAGAGCTACACGCCAGGCAGCTGCGCCTTTGGCGCACCCGACGCGCTGCCGCCCTACCTCCCGTGAAGCGACGAAATCGAATTTAATGATACACAGTGTACAGTACTTGGCCAAATACACTCTTCACTGAAAGATGGCTGTGCTCCCGGGTCAGGAAGAGCAAACGCGGTCGAACCCAAATCCAAACCCGTTGTGAATACCGGTATACAGTGTAGCCTGCGTACCGTACACAAAACCGTTGGCCCGCCGGTTTCATCGCCATTCTGGGAAACCCGACCCGCTTATGATTATAACTGCCCATCTTCCACACTCTCTGCAATCCTAGCCTGCAAATCACAGAGAGTCACAGTGGGCCAGTGGGGGAGGATTCCGCCAACGGTTTTTGAAGCAGAAGAACTGTTGTTAGCGGTCTGCTTCTTTCCTCCCCACACTCGGACCATAAAGCAATCATTTCCATATTGCCCAACAAGCAAACAGAAAACTAAATTCGCAGGAGACGCGGAAATCGGTTCTCCTTCCCTCGTGTGTTCACGGATATTTGCTCTCCTCCCTCTCTCCAAGGTGGCGATTTTCTCCAGCATCAAGGAAGGTTCTCCCTGACTGGACACGGTCTTTGCGACCAAACCTGACTGTCAGAGGAGAAAGGTTGCATGAACGATAACGCTGCAAGATGCGAACTTCGAAGTAGTAGTACTTAGTAACGTTAGAGGAACTTTCAAACGGGCCAAAAGTGTTCAAAAGGGGAGCCCGGCGTCTGGTTCATTTGTATAAAAAAGGGGAACCCAGGAGTTCGGTTCCCTCTGAAAAGACAGAACCGGGCTCCCGGTTCGGTTCGTCCAATGCCTGGGTGCATGTGTCCAACGCCCACACAGCCACTTCGGTGCAGTATTGGCTCACATGGGTAATTTTTTATCTCATGCATTGCATTGAATTATTTATACGCAGAGAGAGAGAGAGAGAGAGATCGATTATTTGCTTGGTGTACAAATCACTCTTCAATTCATCGAGCATCACATCCATCAATCTTGAACACCATGGCCGAGCCGTCATCCATGACATCGTACACTCTGTCGCCGCCTTCGCCCAGGAAACCCACTGCCGTCGGAGGAGGTGATCCGTATTCGCTCGAGAACGACGCGGACGCGCGCCTTCGCCCAGAAGACTTTGTGCGTGGCAAGTGGGAAGTCGAGCTCAACGACTGGAGCCGCCACTGCGTGCCCAACGGCTGGATGGTCTGCTGCCTGCCATGCGTGTCCATCGCGCAGATCTCGGTGCGCATTGGTACCGACTCGTACGGCGCGGCTCTGGCCAAGCAGCTCGCGTTGAACGTGCTCATCTTGGCAGTCGTCGCGGTCGATATTGTCTACGCGGTCCGCCTCTTGTCCCCGGACAATGGCAATAGTAACTGGACATCAGTGATCGTCATTTGGTCGGTTCTCGTCATCATGGTCGTGATCGCGCATTATTGGGTCCGTTCGCTCGCCAAGCTCCGCGCGGCCGTCCGCGAACGGTTCGAGATTGATGGCTCCGCTGGAGACGACAAGTACGCTATGATGTGGTGCACACCGTGTGCGCTCGCGCAAATGACGACACAGGTCAGGAGCTACACGCCGGGCAGCTGCGCCTTTGGTGCGCCGGACGCGCTGCCGGCCTACATTCCATGAGATTGTCGAAGAGCACTCGAAGAGGTCTTGGTACCTCTGCTGACTAGGAGCAGTCCGTGGATGACTCAGTCCGCTGCAGTTGTGGATCAACCAAGAGAATTGCCCCCAGCTCTTCAACCAGTCTCGTTTCTGTCTCGGGATATGGTACTTACTCTTCGCACTAGCATAGAGAGATAGCAATGTCATTACGGGCATATGACCTTTTACAAAGTATTATTATTTTGCTCATTTATACTCACTACTTGTCAATAAATGAGCACAGTCACTGTGTGACCTCCTTCAGATTCATTCCTTCCCATCCGAAGCCATGGCGACCTCGACCATGAAGCGGTCGACGCGCAATGACGTGCGGCTCGCGGTGCTGGCGCTGCTCGCGCTGGCGTACGTAATCATGACGCTGTCCCAGCTTGCGGCTATGTCGTCTCCGCGGGCAGCTCCACGCGGCGCCACGATACAAGCGAAAACGACGGCGCTGCGCGTAGACGCTGCGGCGCCGATCATCCATACTCCAGCAGCAATGGCGAAGGCGACAGTGGACACCGGAGGTACTACGGCACCGAGTCACGCGCCGTCTTCGATCCTACGAGGCCGCCGTATGATGGTGTTCATCATCAACTTTCTCGACTCGCGGCGTTGCGGACAGACGCTCGAGTCGCTGTTCGGAAATGCCGCATCGCCCGAGCTGCTGCGCGTGAGTATCCATGACCAGATCCGCGAAGAGCTCGGCGATCTGCCGTGTGTGGAAGAGTACTGCCAACGCGTGGGCGAGCGCAAGTGCCGCCGCACACAGATCGTGTCGACCAAAGTGAAAGCCGCCGAGGCCAAGGTTGGGGGAGCCCGGTGAGACTTTGGATCTCTTGCAACACTCACGAGCAGTGCCATTGTATTTGTATAGGGTCCGACTGTGGCGCGGTACATTACTGAGAAGGTGCTGGGCGACGAAGAGCTCTGCCTCGGACTGGACTCGCACTTGGTGTTTGTCCCCAAGTGGGATGAAAAGGTCGTCCTCAACTGGGAAGCGACCAACAACCCGAACGCGATCCTCACAGTGTACCCTAAGTCGACCGAGTACAAGGAAGACCACAGCAAGGACGACAAGATGGGCGTCATGTGTACGGCCCGCATTGAGCAGCCCGACCCAGATTCCATGGTGCAGTACCAGGGTGTGGTCTGGCTCGACCGTGACAACACCACCAAGCCTCGCTTGATGTCCCAGTTTGCCGGTGGCTTCAACTTTGGCTCGTGCCAGGCGTACCGCGACGTGCCCAACGACCCGTACACGCCGATTCTCTTCTACGGCGAAGAGTACGTCCGCGCCGCACGACTCTGGACGTGGGGGTACGACTTTTACGCGCCGTCGGTCGACATCTTATTCCACTACTTTGAGACCCGCACAAAGATCTGGGAACTCGACTGGCTGAAGAAGTTTCCCGTCATGGCACGCTCCAAGCGCCGCGTGCGCTTCATGATGGGACTGCCTGTCTCAGTCGACGACTTTGACCACGCGGAACTCGACAAGTACGGGCTCGGCAAGAAGCGGTCGTTTGCGCAGTGGAAGCAGTTCTCGGGCATTGATCCCGTGGCGCCATGGACCAACAAGACGCGCTCCCAGTTCCAAAATTGCGGCGAGCTGCAGCTCGTGCCGTACAGCAAGTAAGGACACCAAGATGGTGCGACACGTCAGTACCTTCCATATTTGATATTCTCCATGAAGAGTGATGGACTAGTGAAGCCACAAACAGCTACAGCCACTGAATCCTGTTTAAAGTATTGAATATGCCTGAAGACCCCACGGTAACCTCTCAGAGATTATCGATTGGTCTCTAGAGTGATGGTCAGGGAGCTTCAGTGTGACGGACTCAGTCCAGCGTGTCACACAGTCGAAATGAGGGAGCCACGCGCACGCTGCTTACAGGGCGGCCACCGGCGGTCGCTCCTGCTCTTGCTCGCTGCGCTTCTCTATGTCGCTGTCTTGGTGGGTCACTTCTCGTCCATCATCCCGGCCTCGCGGTCGTCCCATGATGGCGAGAAGACCTCCTTGGCCGCATCGGCCTCGTCAACCCGCTATGGTCCAGTAGAAGGAGCGGTGGCACCATCCATGGTGCTCACGACCTCTGCCATGGCCACAAAACAACCCACGGCGATTGCTGCCGCTGTCGCACCGCGCTCCCCCTCAGACCTGATGCACGGTCGCCGCACAATGGTGCTGCTGGCCAACTACCGCGACTCGAAGCGCTGCGGCGAGACGCTCGCGTCCATGTTTACACTGGCCATCGCCCCGCAGCTGCTGCGTGTGAGTATCCACGACCAGATTGACGAGACCGAGGGCGAGCTGCCGTGCGTCGAATCGTACTGTCTGCTCGTGGGCGAGCACGAGTGCCGCCGCGCGCAGATTGTGTCGACCCAGGTCAAGGCAATCGACGCCAGAGGCCCCATTGTCGCTCGGTCTATAAACGAGAAGGCGATCCGCGACGAGCACTTTTGCTTTGGCATTGATTCGCACTTGGTGTTCACACCGCAGTGGGACGAGGCGGTCGTCTCGCAGTGGGCGGCAACCGGGAATGCGAATGCGATCATCACCGTGTACCCGAAACTGACCAAGTACATGAACGAGGACCACTCCAAGGACGACTTCATGGGGTTCATGTGTCGGTCGCGCTTTGAGCAGAACGAGACGGACGTCATGGTCCAGTACGCCAACGTGAGATGGCTGCCGAGAACCAACGCGACCGAGCCGCGACTGCAGTCGCAGTACGCCGGTGGCTTCAACTTTGGCTCGTGCCGCGCGTACACGCAAGTGCCGAATGATCCATTCCTGCCGATTCTATTCTACGGTGAAGAGTACGTTCGTGGCGCGCGGCTCTGGACCGCGGGCTTTGACTTTTACGCTCCGTCGGTCGACGTCGCGTACCACTATTACGAACGCCGCAAGAGAGTCTGGGACGAAGACTGGGGCCGCCGGTACGTAATGCTGCAGCGCTCCAAGCGCCGCGCTCGCGCGATCTTGGGGCTGCCCGTGTCGAACCAGGACTTTGACACGACTGAGATGGACAAGTACGGACTCGGCACGAAGCGCACGTTTGCGCAGTGGAAGCAGTTCACGGACATGGACCCAGCCACGTATGTCAACAAGGAGTTTGACAATTGCGGCGAGCTGCGGCTTGTACCGTTCAGTTCTGAACAATAACAATAACGCGGGCTTCATTTAGTTGTTCTATGTGTGCGCGAGAGATAATTTTACATGGAGGTGAGCTCGGACCCATAAGAGACAACTCGGTAAGGCAGTAGCGTACGTCAGACTGAAAAGCCAAGTTTCGTGCGTGGAGACTCGTGGTCTGGCTTCGGAGCTAACCCAAAACATACAGAATTCCGGTGAACTGATGTGGAAGCCTGGAATGAATGGACGTTTTATGCACTATCGACGGATGTATCACTATTTGTTGACCAAAAGCCTACTTCGATGAGCCACATGAATTAGCCACATGAGTTAGGTTTTCCTTGGGTCTCCTTTTAGCGTGGATCCAGTGGCTTCATTCCGAGATTTCTTCCCGTTAAATGGCCCGTTCTCCCACTCCATGGACGATGGATGTGTTAGAAGGAAACCTCTTCCAAGTGCCGTGCCCTTAGTTTGCGTCCGCCATTCTCACTCATTCCTCAATTCGCAAGGCACTACTCCTCGACAAGAAAGACCAGCCAACCACCATGTCGGACGCCAAGACCAAGACCCAAGACGGCCATGACGCGAACGGTGTCCGCGTCGGCGAGTGGGAGGTCGGACTCTGCGGCTGCTTCACGCACTGCGTGCCCAACTGCCTCATGGTCTGGTGCCTGCCGTGCGTCTCGCTCGCGCAAATCTCATCGCGTATTGGGCTCTACAAGTACAGCACCGTGATGCTCGTGTCGCTCATCACGTACGCGTTCCTCATCGCGTGCAGCTGCATCACTGGCATGCTACTGAGCGAGGCCTTTGACCAGGCGATCGACGAAGACCCGACCGCGTCGTCGGTGACGCTCGGCCCCAAGGCCACAGCCACGGCCGAAAAGGCTGGTGGCACGCTCACGGTCATGGAAGCTGTCTCGTCCGCCATGGGTGTGCTTTATTTGTGTGTGCTCTACCAGATGCGTGCTCAGGTCCGCGAGCGCTTCCAATTGCCGGGCAACTGCTGCACCGACTTGTGCATCTCGTTCTGGTGCGGCTCGTGCTCGATCGCGCAGATGGCGACCCACGTCAAGAGCTACAAGCCCGGTTCGTGCGACTTTGGCCCGACCGACACGCTCCCCGCGTACCAGTAAACACAAGCTCTTTGTTTGAAAAGTTACCAAGCAAGCAGCCGCGTGATGAGCGAGTCAATCACACACACAGTATGGAATCAATCGGCTGGCGACATGGTGACTTTTGCACTCCCGATCTCCTCCTGTGCTGCCACCCATTCAGTCATTCAGAGTGTGATTCACGTCTCTACTATATACGATTTCCTCCTGTGCTCACAGTCAATCAAAGTGTGATTCACATCCCTATTATATGATCTCTTTTTGATGGATTCGTATAGCGCACGATGCATGATTGTTCGGAAGTGATGGCTGAGATGTACAGGGGCGCGTCACTCCACCACAGCGTGTTAACGCACCCATCCCAACTGACGCCAGGGCGCGCGTCGCACGCAGGATGCCAGCGTCCTTCAAAAATCACGACCAAGCGTGGAAATATACTTGGTTACAGACGTGAACCACTGTAGGAACCTGGTTGACCGGGGATTGCTCAGGCTTCAGCCATCGAGCAGCTAGGGTCGCCAGCTTGGACCTTAGCTGCCAACGCCAAGGCTCTGTGAAGCGATACCGAACTGATACATAATGGGTGACGACTCCTGCCGTCTCTGTCTCACGTCCAGGTCATCAAACACGCCCTATGAAAACCTAGCGATCCCGTATGAAATCCCCAATTCAACGCTGACTTGGTTTCTTTCCAGGGTGCGACGGGATGGCCTCAGTGGTTTATCAACCGTCAAGAGTACAGACAGTTGCCCTGTGGAGGACCCACGCCAAGTCAATTCTCCCAACATCAGCGTCTCCCTCCAAGCGCCATGGTGCTCTCTGATCCCGTGAGCAAGTTCGAGTCCTCGACGCGCACGTCAGCCACTAGCCTTTCGGCGACATGGCAAAACATGCTCCACTCCCCCAACGACGACGGGGTTAGTAACTGCGAAGACGCGCCACACGACGTCTACTCCTCCCCGCCGTACCGTCATTACGCACGCAGTACCATCGAAGTCGACGAGAACGACACGGTCACGCACACGCCGTACTACTACCAGCAGCACTTGCTTGAGGACCCGCACAACGAGCTGGGTATCCGCCACGGCGGATGGGAGATCGGTATCTGCAACCCGCATGCGTGGCTGCCCATGACCTGCGGCCTGCCGTGTGCTCTGCCCTGCCTCGCGATGGCGCAAGTGCGTGCTCGGCTCGGCCTGAGACGGTACGGGCTCGCGCTGGTGATTGAGCGGACAAAGGCGGTCGATCGCCGGGCTGCCTGTGGTCGGTTATGTGGCATTACTCCAGCTGCAGTCCGCACCCAGCGACCCGATGCAGACCACGCTCTGGATGCTGCTGCTCTGGACAGCGTTCCTAAGTCATGTGATCTTGTTTGTCATGGTGCTTTCCCTTGCAGACCTCCGGTGGAATATCCGCGTGCGGTACCAAGTGCCGGGCGCATGCGGCCGCGATCTGTGTGTCGTCGTGTGCCTGCCCACGTGCGCGATCGCGCAAATGTCGACGCACCTACGCTGTCTGAGGCCCGGGCAATACAGTCTCGCATGGCCCGACACGCTGCCGCCGTACGAGTACTGAAGAATAGTTGCCACTGAGGTTGAAGTGTACTAATTTAACACAATATGGATTATCGTAACGTGAAATTGGTCTCTCACGGAAACATGATTTTACTGGAAATGTGTTTTGATGGCGGGCATTTTTGTCGTGTCAACGGTTTTTGTCGCGACCCGGCTGGTGTTGACGTCATATGACGAGTGCTACCTTCTTAAATTAATTTCTTGACCTCCTTTAGACAACGTTTTCGCACGTACTTCGTTCCTAATATTATTCTACTGTTTAATATATATTAATAACCTTCATAACAACATACGTGCTGTATCATGATGCACTTGAAGCATGGACAGTCTCCGTTCTGAGCCCCACTTCAGAGTCTGATGCGGATCGCTCTCCTGATGACTCCGTCCACTCGCAGGTTCCCGTCGGCGTCAAACAGCCATGGGCGACCACTCCCGAATTTGCCTCGCTTCGGTTTCCCCCCTCCCTCTCCCCTCCCTCCTCCACGCGTCAGAATGGACCGCATTGACCGCATCAAGTCCCACGTCCAGAGCGGCTCCTCGGCGACGCGCCCGACGCCCATCGACGAGGACGTTGTGATCGTCTCGGCGCTGCGCACGCCCATCACCAAGGCCAAGCGAGGCGGGTTCAAGGACACGACGCCCGACGTGCTGCTTGGTCACGTGCTCCAGGCCGTGCTCAACCAGACCAAGGTCGACCCCAAGCTCGTCGGTGACGTGGTCGTCGGCAACGTGCTCCAGCCCGGTGCCGGCGCCGGCATGGCCCGCATGGCGCAGCTTTCGGCCGGCATCCCGTACACGGTGCCGCTCCATGTGCTGAACCGCCAGTGCAGCTCGGGTCTCCAGGCCGTTGCGTCCGTGGTCTCCTCGATCAAGGCCGGCTACTACGACGTGGGCATCGCTGCCGGCGTCGAGTGCATGACGCTCGGCGCGATCGGCCAGGACGCGCCGACTGTCGACTGGAACCGTGTGCAGCAAGTGAAGGACGCCATGGACTGCACTGTGCCCATGGGCGTGACCAGCGAGAACGTCGCGGAGCAGTTTGGTGTCACGCGCGCGCAGCAGGACGCGCTCGCTGCGGCGTCCCATGCCAAGGTCGTCACGGCCCAGAAGAATGGCTGGTTCCGCGACGAGATCACGCCGGTGTCGACCAAAATTGTCGACAAGGACGGCAACGAGAAGTCGGTCATCATCTCGCAGGACGATGGCGTGCGCGCTGGCACGACTGTCGAGTCGCTCGGCAAGCTCAAGGCTGTGTTCAAGCAAGGAGGCACGACGACTGCCGGCAATTCGAGCCAGGTCAGCGACGGCGCTGCGGCCGTGCTGCTCATGCGCCGCTCGGTCGCCAAGAAGCACGGCCTGCCGATTCTCGGCAAGTTTGTGTCGTTTGCCGTGGCCGGCGTGCCCCCGTCGGTCATGGGCATTGGTCCGGCCTTTGCGATCCCCGAGGCGCTCAAGAAGGCCAACCTCTCGGTCGACCAGATTGACATCTTTGAGATCAACGAGGCGTTTGCGTCGCAGGCCGTGTACTGCGTCGAGAAGCTCGGCATCCCCATGGCCAAGGTGAACCCCAAGGGCGGCGCCATCGCTCTGGGCCACCCGCTCGGCTGCACGGGCGCGCGCCAGGTCGGCACGCTCTTGCACGAGCTCAAGCGCCGCAACCAGCGCTACGGCGTCATCTCCATGTGCATTGGCACGGGCATGGGCGCTGCGGCCGTCTTTGAGCGCGAGATCTAAGCCGATGTCGCTCCTGCACACGTCTCAGATTTATGTCGGATACCAAAAAGAAAATAAGATAAAAAACTGAACCAAACAAGAGTTTCTTATCGTTAGGTCTATCGCTCGAATAAGAAGGCTTCCCAAGGGCTGGATATCCATCCATACAACAAATCACGACGGGTTCCACCTTCACCTCTCTACCGTAGGCGATGCCCCTTCTTGGCGCTGTTCTTGACGTTCTTGAGGTTGAATGCCCAGAGAGCGACGAGGACGACGGGGAAGCCGAGCCACGCGAGCGACGCGTTCTTGGTCGGCAGCTGCGCCGCGCGAAACTGCTTGCGCTCGTGGAATCCGGTGGCGCGGCGGCCAACCGCTGCGGGCGCCTTGGCGGATCGCATGGCGTGGTACTTTGCCGTTGAGAAGCGCTCGAACGTGTTGAGTCCGGAAAACATGTCGTCGACGTCCTTGCCCGTCATGGCCTTGTAGTTGCCATGCGGATGCGCGACACGTTTGCCCAGGTCCGGACTCGTCGAGGTGCCAAAGTGTTCGAAATCGTACTTGACACGCGCGTGCGCATCGCTCAGTGCATCGTACGCAGCGTTAATCTTTTGGATCTGGCCTTGCTGTGGTAGGAAAGAAAAAACTCAGTCCCTCTTACTCTCCTTTCCGTTGACGAGAGATCCAACGAACGTACCTCCTCAATGGCGCTCTTAGACTTGCCCGCAGCTCGGTCCGGGTGGTGTAGCAACACTATTATATCACAAGAAGACTTCAGTTCAGCATACTGAGTATCGCTCAGTGCGTCTCTCCCAAATGGAGCTGCTCGCTCACCTTGCTTGCGGTATGCAGCCTTGATTTCGTCGGCAGTGGCCGAGCGGTCCACGCCTAAGACGCGGTAGTGGTCCTCCGCGGCGTCCGGTAGTCGCGACGCCATCACTTCTTCTCTGTAGCCGTCTCACACTGGCGCCACTGGGAATTCGCTTCGCTTCCGCCTCGCTTACGAACTGCTGACGTTGCGAAACACCAATTATTGAGCCACGAAGAGAGTCGTACTTAGGCGGATGAAAGCGGGGTTCCGTCAAATCAATCGGCTGTTTATGTAATTTCTGCATGAATCGAGTTTCTTTCACGAATTACGACCAAACAAGCTGCAAGGCTCTTTTTGAGATCAAGGTTCTCAGTCTTCGCACGAGGCCGATGCTAAGCTTTAGTACGGGGGTTGAAAAGGGCTTCATATCGTCCTTTATACGGTGGTCTGGTTGTCAGTCTGTGGAGCTTCGTCATCGAGGTGGCGCTAAAATGGAAAGCACCCCAGCAGCAATCAACGTTGGAAACCCGGAACAGCGATCGCGATTGCCAGGTAACGACAACACGCACCTTTAAATAATACTCGAGCTGCTCCTTCATGTGCATGAGACTTACAGGATCGTCCGACGTGACCTGCTAAAATACCGTTCGCGTACACACAACATCAGTCGAGATTGCTCTTAATGGTTCAGTGAGAATGGACGAAGTCCCACCGAGAGGCGCTGGCTGCTCGTGCTAGCGGTGGAGACGTTGTCTGAGATGGGACCATCGGCGTTGCGCTGCTTGTCGAGTCGAGCCCAGAGCATGAGCTGCTTCTGGAAGGCACTAAATCACATCAGAGGTGATATTTTAGCCTCAATCTTCCATCGAGACTTGGAATCTAGAGCTACTCGTCCTTACATGTTCGTAGTCTCAGGGTCCTCGTGTTCGGTCTCACGAATGGGTGGCGCTTGGTTCAGAGGCTGGTAGGCTGCCTGTAAGTGAATATTCCTGGAATGAGTAATCACATATTCACTACATCTCAGTCAAGCGCCACAAAAGACGGACCTTCTCGACGGCAAGCGGGTAGCGTCTCGGCGTGCCGAACATAGGCTTGGATCCTCTGGGCACGAAGACAATCTATTTGCGAACCAAGCGTATTAGAATGACTCAAAGAGGGGGAGACAGATAGGCAAGAAAAAGCAATCTGCGTACCTTGACATCCTCGAGGTTGTCATTGTCCACACAGTACACGTTCACGGCCACAGTATCGGGGACCGCGTGGTCAAAGTGGAAGATGTGGACGCCACAGCTGTTGCAAAATGCGTGCTGCGTCGACGTGGCCTGCGGCTCGTACACCGATACGTTCGCGGCCTGGACCATTTCGAAGCACGACGTCGGCAGGAGCTGATGCAAGTCATTCACAGCGTCAGGTTAGAAGAATGAACGAAATGGGTGTCATCAGTTGACGCAAAGCTGAAGAGGCAGGTATACCAGATAGGGAAAGCGCCCTTTCTTGCACGAGAGCGTGTTGCTATCATCGAACGCTTCCACACGCTTGGGCGCCAAGATGAAAAATCTATTGTACACGCTGGAGGTTAGCCACACACACATCCATAGAGAAATAGAAAGACAAGTTGCGCACCTCAGCGCACCGCAGTCGCACGATCCACGATGCTGGAACAGTGGCATCTTCGGTGCACCATACTTCTTTCTGTATCGTGGTGTCAATACACACGTACGTGTGTGAGAACGAGTAGATCTCACTGACTAGGCTTGCGCTTCACCACTCACTGGTAGTAGATGTCTTTGCCGTCGTCGCTGAGCTCGTAGCGCTCCCAGCGGCTCTGTCCGTCTTTGTCATTACGCAGATACTCACGCAGCTTCATCATACAGCACCAAACCCAACAACGCATTACTGACATTGTTCTGATCACGTGAGGGGGCTTTCCCCCCAACTGACTGCATGTGCTAACCCCGCCATTTCTCAGCAACAAGCAAACGTACCACGAGAATGCCGACGCCCACGACGAGCGTGGAGATCGCGCCGATCGCTCGGTCCACTTCGCGCACCATTCCGCCGCCGCCCATGGTCTGAAAGGCCGGTTTACTTGCTCGCCTGCGCGCGCACCCGTCAGGTTTGGTTCCGAAGCGATTGTTGGAACCTCACGAAGATGCTCCTTTTCCACGTTCTGCGAACTTAGCGGTCGACCACGAACCTAGTGAGGGATGATCAACAGTAAACACGTCCATCATTCCGATTACTTTGTAGTAGTATGTAAACACGGTTTTTAAAAAAAAAACCGAGATTGAAACGGTCAAAAGCGATTCCTTCACAGTGATAAATAGCGATCTATTAGCTAAAATTAGTACGTTTCCTGGACTTCACGGGCATACGGCAGGACATATTGGGGACAAAGGAAACAAAACTGGTGGTGAGGCCCCTCGCTTCCGCTCGCGTGAGGCTCGCCTTTACCGAAGGTGGTGGAGACTCATGAGTGCCGAGTTCTCTCGGGGATCCTCGTCGGCGTGGACGTGGGGTGGTAGCTCGCCAGCCCAGGAACCCATGGCGATCACGCGTTGGCTGTTGTCGCTGCTGGACGCGTCCGAGCCACCGATGCGGTAGACGCCCGATTCCGAGTCGGTCGAGTCGCGGGCATCCGACATCGGCATGCCGTTCGCACGCTGGGACTGGGCCATGAGTTCAAAGTTCGCGAGCGAGCTGGGGAGGGGAAGGCTGGACCGTTCGTTGGGGGTCACGTGGAGCTCTCCGTCGGTCTGGGTCAGTACAAGCTTGGATTTGGAGAGGTCTTCCTGCGTCATGGTGGTCGGCGCCTGGGCTGCGCGTAGCCGTCCGGCGATGTGGTGCAGAACGAGAAAGACACCGGCATACAACGCCAACAGACAGACCGCGACGAGCGGCGCGGGCCACCGGTGAAAGTCGATGGTCGTCGTGGTGGGTTGATGGCCCGCCACAATCCACACGAACTGAAGCATGAGCCAGAAGCAGGGCCATAGCAGCGTGAGGAAGACGTGGTTCTTGCGGTAGTGCGGCGTTGTCAAGTAGAAATCGATGCTCACGAGCACAAAATGCACGAGTACGCCCTCAATTCGAAGCAAATGGATGCGCGTGTCGGCGGTCGGCAGCTGCACGAGCCAAAAGAAGAGGAACATGGCCATGGTCGAGGTCACCGACACTTCGTACAGCACCCAGTCCACCATCTCCCAAGAGAGCGCTCGTATCCGCCGTCGCACGACAAAGCGCGAGCGGTCCAGGGCGCGAAAGAGATTAAACGTAGCGACGAACATGGAGATCGCCGAGATGAGACCGGAGCCCACAGAGAGATGAAGCAGCGGTGGCGGCTTTTCGCGGCCGTCGATCATGAAGCCGCCCCATGGTAGCCACATGCACGGCACGATGACGGAGAACGTCATGCTGTGGTCCATAAATAACAAAGTCAGCACCATATAGAACAAAAAAATTCGGGGATTTTACGTACATGATGGAGCCGCAGAAGAATTTCCAGAGGAAGAGCTGGTTGAGGCCAAACTGCTTGGTCGAGTAGCTCATGAGCGCATAGTGGCGCGTCTTGATGTCGAAGAAGTTGAGCCACACGGCGAGCCTATCGAGCGCGCGCGCGCAGCCCATTGTGGTGCGACGAGATACTTGCCACCGCGGCGGTGCGAGTCAATGGGTATTCACACACGGAACCGTAATTTGCCGGCCTGGTGCAAAATGTCAGAGCCCAAAGAGGCGGAGCAATCGCGCAAGGGAAAAGGTATGGGCGGTCGCTGACCAGTTGCTGGACGTGCCAGCTGTTGTGTCTGCACAAAAGGAATCAATGAACGTAACCCGTCAGTATTGACCCTGCTGGTGGGAGCGAACAAACAGGTGACTGACGCTGGAGAAGCCACCTCGTCTACTTATTTTAGCTCAATACGAAAAGCCCCATTAGATCCACAAAGCTTTGAGGCAAGCAAGTGTTCCTCTCTCTCTCTCTCTCCCCTCCCATCCTTGGCAGAAGACTGCCAAGGGCATGTGGCATGGGGATCCAGAATGCAGTGATTCAGGGAGCTTGCCGGCCGATAATGCCTGAACTTCGGGGTGCAGACGCGTGTTGGTCTGGCTTGTTGCTGTCGGTTTCTGATGGAATGTGCCCTCACCCAGCATGACAAGAAAAGAAGTCAGTTCGCTGTAACAGATGGGCTCATCAAGCAAGCAGCATGGATGTGACGGAAATACCAAAACACGGTACAAAGTAGTGCAATAGGAGTCGCAGTTTGATATGCTATCAGTCGTATTTTGAAATAGATCATCTGTGTTGTGTCATCTTTCACATATTCGTCCATTTGGCAATCATCTTTTCAGCCAATTAGGAGCGCTCATTAGATGTCAACCTTTCAGTCAGCATTGCCCAGTGACCAGCGCAGGATGATTATTACCTCCTCGGTGTATCCCATGGTGTTTGAATACGATTACCTCTTCAGTGTTTCTTCTGAGGACGACGCGATTTAACACACTACACATACTAAACACGCACGTTGAGACCTCGAACATGGCGCAGAAATTTTACTGTACTGCACGGCTTATGTCAGTTTGGCGTCCTGTAAGCGCGGTCGTCGAGCAAACCCGTCCTTTGTCGATGGTGAGCAATCAACTGGATCTCAAGTACCGTGTTGTTAGTCTTTCGGTCTTGGCCGATCTCATCGTTTGCTGCCCCCGTCTTGGTTTCGAGGGCATGAGAACCCCCTTGTTGGGCAAAGACTGGTGAAATGGAAAGGAGTGGATTTCGTTATCGCGTGGATACCTTCTATACTGTAGTGAGGTAGTTCTCGGCTCGTGCTAGGCTCAGTATTGTCCATCCACGGCACACAAGACCTCTTATCATTGCTTCTAAAACACCATCACGTACGCCGCTGACGAGGTGTCGTCATTGCCTTCGGTCTTGTGCGATGCTGCCTAGCCGGTGTTATTGATAGCCATGATTCGTCAGACAAACCTCCGAACTTTTTCGACCGTCGTGACCATATAGCGATAGTGCACAAGTCAAGTACAGTGTACGGTTAGAGATCCTGTAGCGGCATTTTCAGAGCTGTGCGGTGCAGTACGAAATGTGGATAGCATCCAGTCAGCAAGCCGAACACTGCCACCTTTAGCATGGTTGGGTGAGAACAACGGCTTCCACGCGGTTGAGATTTTACGGGACAAGTACGTACTCCCTTTTTTTGCTGGTCATATGTGAATTTTCGGATGAATCTGAGCAAGGTTGAAGAGAGAATGGCAATGGGTACAAACTGTATTAGCCGCCGAGGTGGACGGGAGTTTCCGGGCTGCTGGAATCGCGCTCAGAGCATGGTGTCAGCGGCCCCTTCTTCGTTCTAATATCTTGAGGCGATAAAAAACCCGCGAAAGTCTATGAAGTTGACATCAGGAAGACACGTATTCATACATGCCGATCATGTTGAAGTTGGTTTACAAGTTCCCGTAATAACTTAATTCAATATGTAGATATGGGCTCACATCCTGCCGGTACGAACAGCACCATCACCAGCAAGCACTTCGTCCGCAGTTTCAGTGACGCCACACCTGGATGCACACAGACGGTCTGCACTCATGAGCTCCAAGGGTAGGAGTAGCGCACCGCCGTCTGTAACGATGAAGGGCGTATAATTTTGCCTGCGAAATCCAAAAACGAAAACGACACAAAAACTCATGAGCTCCCAGTATCTCCAATCCACCTCGCCTGGCACTGTGAACGAGCGGCGTCGCTGTGGAGCAAGTCTGGGGGCGGGAGAGCTAACAACTGACGAACCGAGGACAGCGGTCTTTACGAGACGGCCACCTGACTCTGAACTCGACTGGAGAGTGCTCTACTCGGACTGGGCACGTGCATTAGCGACCGACTCGAGCACTGAGTGGTTACTATGGACGCAGCTCACGGCGCTACAATGACTGTTGTCCCAAAGTGTGGCAGTGGTCACGGGCGCCAAGGGGACGTCTACGCGGTGGTTCACAACCGGACGAACAAACTCCGCAGCGATCTCACGACGACCGACCCCGCCAATACCGACTCGAGGGCCCTCGGCGCCCGCATTCTGACAGCCTAAGGGCTGGCAATACAGATCGAGATCCCGCCACGCACGATAGCAACGAAGACCGAATTCCTGCTTTTACTTCGACAGCGGCAGCAGAGAGATTCCGGGGCCAGGGGGGAGCGCCTCCATGATCGTGAGACCCCGGAGCTGATTTGAGCCGGAGATATGTCTTTTGCCCAAGGCAAATCACCAACGACTTCGTAGAACACGCACTACTTCTACTGGCGCGGGGGCCGCTGCGTGTGCGTCGCCTCCTCCAGCGGTTAGTTCACGATTGTGCAACTCAGTATACCTCCTCCTCATCTATTTCAATATGTACGGCCTGACTTACGCTATGGTCCCCAACCGGTTCGAGCAGACTGCCATGCTCACGACGACAATCAGACTGGGAACGCAGCGCTGGTGGTTCCCGCGTACACAGCGGTGCCTGAGTTGCCGCTGGAGCCTTCGAGTAAACCACAAGGATGTATGCCTGGGTCGTTGTGCGCCACTTCCCATAGAAACGAGTACTGCAGACCTACTCGGAAGCCGTGCTACAGTAAACCAGAAACAAGCTGATCAATGTGACCAGGACAGAACTATTGCATTGCACCTCTTGCATCTCAACTGCAGCTTCCTGTAGAAGCGGAAGCTCATTCAGGTTTTCGTTGAAACCCCGAAAAGAAATGTGGTCTCACGCTGTTTTCAGGAACAAACAAATGCGCGAGCAATTCACACGTCGCATCTCTTCAGAAGCTAAAGCCAAAACTAAAGCCTACGGCTTCGCTTTTCCCGCCGCCACCCGTGTCCTTTTCCTGGTCGCCGTGCACGAGCAGCTCCCACTTGGACTTGCGGTTCTTTTTTGCTCGTTCTTCTTGCAGCTCGGCGTCCACCTTGGCGAGCAGCTCTGGCTGGTTCTTCTCCATCGCGTCGCGCAGCATGCCGCCTAGCAGCGGTCGCCGCTCCGAGGGCAATCCCGAGACTTGGCTTGGCTTCTCCTCGAGGAACCGCACGACATTGCGGACATTCCCCGTGCTCACAAAGTTTTGCGTGATCGCGATCGATTCTTCCGTGTTGAGCACGAGATGCCACCAGCCATTGGGCACAAAGATGACTTCGCCGGCCCGGCAAATTCCTTCGCGCGGGCGCTGGCTGGGTGGGAGCTTTTGCACCTGCGGGTAAAACGTCACGAACCACTCGATGAGTGACACGGGCGTCGACACGTCGCTGCCGTCTTCACTTGGGTGCACACCGGGTGGCACGATCTCGGGTGGGAACAGAATCCACTTTTTCGCACCGCGGATTACACCGTTCCAGGCGTTGGTCGAGTTTGGGTCGATGTGGAAGGATGAACCGGATTTGGCTGGACCAATAATGAGCCACTTGTGGTCGGGCCGGCGCTCCGCACCGAGCAGCGCAAAAAAGTCCTCTTGGAAGTACTCGGGCACCGAGTAATCGCTCGCCAATTGCGGCACTTTGGTCGTAAACTCCTTGTCGAAAATGAACAGTGGCTGGTCGTCTCGGAGCGTGCGACTGTAGTGCAAGTACGTGTCCATGGGCATCTGGAAGCCACCGGCCGAAAAGGTCTGGTCGCGGCACTGCTTGATCATATACGCGTCAGTCCACTTGGCCATCGCCGGCCACGTGTCAATACACTCGGTGATAATCACGGGCTGGTTCGTGGTCTCGTACTCGGCCTTGAACATCTCGAGCGACAGTTCCTTGGCGCTGCGGCGGTCAATGTTTTCGACCGCGAGCCAACTTGCTTCCACGGGCGCGGTGGCACAGTAGAACGCCTGGAAGAGCAAGTCCGAGTAAAAGCCCTGCACTTGGATCGGACGCAGCGCATCACTCCATTCGCTGCGGCCCGTCTTGGTCGCAATGTACGATTGCTTCCAGCTCGTCTTGGCGATGAAGTTGCCTTCCATTTCTTCCAGCACGAGCGTGCGCCAGAGTTCGTCGTGGGACCCGTAGACGTAGCACGCGCGGCTGCACGCGCTCAGAGCGCAGAGGTCTTTGGGGGCGAGCCAGTTGAGAAAGTCGAGCATCGCTATATCCGAGAGGCAGCGGAAGCGACCCATGCCACTCGCACGGCAGTCGCGGATGCCCTTGTCCATGTCCTCGTAGTAATTGCCGATCGGTTTGATGCCGAACGGATGCGCGAGTCGCGTGCTCGTGGTCTCGGAGACGCCATTGGTATTGCCATTCTGGACGCCGGAGTGTCGCACTTTCTTGGCAGGACGCTCGCCCATGGTCTCCACTGGATGGCTGTGGGTCGAAGCGTCGAGCGGCGGCGCCGCGGACACGCCGGTCGGCGGCATTCTTGGTGATGCAGCAATGGCCACCACTCTTGGCCATGGTCGCATAAAAACTCAGCGGGTACCTTCGCGTCACCTTCGAACAACTTTTGTGTCAGGTTGCTCGAATGTCGCGAATCGAGTGTAGCCATGTGACGTCTGAGTCTGAGGAGAAGTATCTGAGTTGAAAAGCAACTCACTGAGCTCTTGACGCCTCGGATGATGCTACTCCGAGGGAACACGGGGAACAAACGCCACGAGCTGACAAACAGCTTTGAAAAGGAAGACAGTGAAAGAATAACGAGATTCACGGACGCCCGGCCCACAAGACAAGAGTCTCCCACGTTCGCTCTTTGTTGAATTTACAGTCCGGATCGACCTCAAGAGAACCTCTTGAACATAATGCTACTGCGAGGAGTTGCCGGTTCGTCAAGTTCAGTACGTACGTACCGAACCCACAGTTTCAGATGCCACGATTTCGTTACAGCACGAGCGCAAGCGTGATTGGTCTCGGCAGAGAGGCAGGTCCAAACGACCGTCGTCACCAGCAGTACAAATACAGTACGTACAGCGCAGTACAGTAGGGGATATCTCAGAGTCTATTTGTCCGCCCAGAAGTTGATGGGGGGATCCCACCGTGCACTGTAGACTGTACAATGCACTGAAAAGATTGGGGCGTCTGCTGTCATGATAGGATGTACAATCCCACCGACTGCTACGTTCGTGGGGATACTGTATGCGCGGGTCTGCAGACGGTAGTTTTATACATACCGGTAGTAATAAGGATGTGGGCTTTGGGCTGTATGTCGCTGAGGCACAGAGTCATTTTTGTGCTGAAGCATCCATAGATTGCGATCGTCATGCGCCTGTCGCCTTTCTGTCGCTACCTCACATATCAGAGATCGGACACCAAACACAAACAACTCCTGTATTTACTACATCAATACATTTTATCCCAAAATTCAGTCCTATGAGTACAAGACTACTGCATTACCGTGTATCGGTTGCCGAGGTGGTCAGATTTTGTGTCCCGCCCAAACATCTTTGTCCACGTGGGGTTGTCTGATCGCTTATCCATCCCTTCTCTTTCTGTCGTGGACTGATGATTTCTCGTGCAATCGTTTCGACGCGAGACCCCCCAAGCCAGCAAGAACCAGCCTGAGACACCGCCATGGGTCCTGTGTACTCTCTCTCTCTCTGCTGCTCGGAGCTCCCGAGTTCTACTCCAGGCAGCACGGATTTGCAGCGAGCCATGAGAGCGAGAGTCTGATAGCAAAAAAAGGCGCTGCCTGTCTCCGCGGTTCTATGGGCCCGACGCCCAGATGCCCTTTCCGATATGGCCATCGCCGATACAACCTAGGTCCTCCCAGTATGAGTGTCCACTTCGCTTGCAGATGCCCGCGTGTAATACCTTTGGGTGCACACATGATGGCATGGCGTGCGTTCTCGGTGACGTGGCGACGAGAGCCCGAGCCGAGCCGAAAGAAAAAGCGACTGCTAGTCACGCAGAGGCCCAAGCCTTCACGCAGGCCCGAGGGTCCAGAGTCCTTACGACCCGGAGAAGAACCATTGATAGCCCCCGCGGCGGCGGGGGGGGGGGGGGGGG